>JAJDFG010000172.1:455000-647500 GCA_021039105.1 Scomber colias
ATATCACTGTTTATTTATTTATTTATTTATTTATTATTCTTACAGTAAGTCCGTGAGCTCGGCGGACAGTGGCCTGATGGAGAAGCAGCGTACGGCCAAAGATGAGGAGGAGGATGTGGAGTTGAACGCGGCGCTGTTGGCGATCGAGCTCACTGACGAGCACAGCTTCCCCGCTCTCGGGGTGAGTCACATGACAACCTCACACATTAACCTACAACCAAAATAACCCCAAAAACAATTCTAGACAATTATATAATTATATTTTGTCTTAAATACGTTTTTTTTGTTTTTTTCGCCGCTCAGGCTCAGTCGGGAGTCCCGGGAGAAGCAGGGAGGAAGAAAGGAGTCGATAAGAAACGATCACTGAGAAACAAGACGGTAACTTTATTCATCACATTTGTAATAATATAAAATGTATTTGTTACTCCTTCTTCTTCTTCTCTTCCTCCTCCTCCTCCTTCTTCTTCTCCTCCTTCTCCTCCTTCTCCTTCTTCTTCTCTTCCTCCTCCTCCTCCTCCTCCTTCTTCTTCTCCTCCTTCTCCTCCTTCTCCTTCTTCTTCTCCTCCTCCCTCTTCTTCTCCTCCTTCTCTTTCTTCTTCTCCTTCTTCTCTTCCTCTTCCTCTTTCTTCTTCTCCTCCTACTCCTCCTCGTTCTCCTTCTTCACTTCACAAATGCTGATATTTTTCTTCTTCTCTGGTTGTTACAGAAGAGTCCTGTTGAAGACGTCAGAGCAATGTCTCCCTCTGCTGGTGAAAGACCCAAATCCTCAACTCCACCACCTGCAACCGCTGCTGCTCCTGCTGCACCTCCTGCTGCGAATACTCCCACACCCAATAACCCCACCCCTCCTCCTTCTCTACCTCTTGCTGTTAAACTTCCTCCTGCTGCTCCTCCTTCATCCTCAGACTCCGGCTCTGCTTGGTTGAATTCCCTCAAGGCTCCGACAGCCAACATGAATGTCACCTCCACCTCCTCCACCACTGCTGCTCCTCCTCCAGTGTCCGGCTCCACCTCCTCCTGCGCTGCCCCGACAGAAAAAACAAGCACACTCTCTTACGCCTCCGCTGCTGCTGCTCCTCTGAGCTCTAAACCTCTCTCCGTCCCGTCCTCCGCCACACTCTTCTCCCAACTCCCCTCTGCTTTCCCCGCCGCTTCATCACCCCCAATCCCGCCAGCCCTCTCCTCTCCTTCCCCTCCTCCTCCCCCCACCTCCTCCTCTCCTTCCTCCTCGCTGCCACCGCCCACTTTCATCGCCCCCATCGCTCCCTCTCCTTTCGCAGCTCAGGGCTTCCTGTCCCGTTCCTCCCCGCCCGTCTCCTCCTTCCTCTCCCACTCCCCAAGCCCGCCCTTATTCCCCTCCTCAGCCCAAAGCACCTCCTCTTCATCCTTCACACATGCGCCTCCTCCTCAAGTCCACGAGGCTCCAGCAGCTGCAGTCAAGACTTCAAGTAAGAAATCCGACAGATTTGTTTTAACTCTTTAATCCGATATCGTCTAATTTTTTTTTCTTCATTTTCAGATTCTTTGCCGAATATCGGAGGTCCTCTGGCGGCACCGCAGACCCTTCAAAACCTGCCGTCTCTGTCCCAGATTCATCCTCAGGTGCCTCCACCCCAAAACCAGAGTCAGTTTGCTGTGTCCCACATACAAACCCAAAGTCAAGCATCTCTACCCCAAAACCACATCTCGTTGCCCCAGGTGCAGTCCGAGGTTCAGTCCGCCCCTCCTCACGTTCAGCATCAGCCTCAGTCTCACACTGAAGTAGCTTCTGTGCCTCTAAACCAGATCCAGATGCAGGCGTCTGTCTCCCAGTCTCAGGCCCAGTACCCTCCACAATCCCAGTCTTCCTACCCTCACCATGCCCAGCCCTCCGTCCCCGTCTCTGCCTCTATGCAGCCACAGCAGCACCTCCCAGCTCAGCCTCCTCACCCCTCCCAAGTGCCTCACCCCTCCCTCTCCCTCTCCCCGACTCACCCCCCTCTCCAAACCCAGACCCCTGACGCCCAGAACCAATCAGTTGCCCCACCACCTCCGGCTCAATCTGAGTCCCAGCCGCCTCCTCCTTCTCCACCATCTCACCAGCCCCAGCTACAGTCAGCACCTCCCCTCCCCCTCCCCCTCATGCACCCCACCTCCGTACCAGGAGGCGTTCCTGTGCAGCAGCTGTCTCAGCTCTACCAGGACCCGCTGTACCCCGGCTTCCCCCAGGGAGAGAAGGGCGACGTGGCCATGAACCCGCAGTTCTCCAAGAGCAAGTCTGGTGCCGACCTGCCCCGAGGTGATTATCAGTTCATGAACTGTTCTGCAATATATAAAGAAATGTCTCAAATCAATCAATCAGATTTTATTTGCACTTTTCAAGATACTTAAAGACACTTTATACACGTTAAAAAGATCCTAAACTACAAAAAACAGAGTAAAAGCCATTGAATTTCACATTAAAAGCTGTTCTAAAATGGTTTAAATTAATAATTACTAATATAAAAACTACATCAAACAGTTAAAAGAAAAATTGGGACGCCTGAGTTAATCTTTTGTTAAGTTTGGTCCATTTCCGATGTCTTGTTTGTTCACCACGCTGGATTACTGGAACCACACAGCCGTATAAGAAAAAATGTGTCAATGAATACTTAAAAAAAGGACACAAAAAGTTACACATTTATGTAATTAATGTGATAAATCATAGTTTTAGCAAATTAGTAATAAACATAGTAAACAACTACATTTATAAGAAAGGAATAAAATATCTGTTTTATAACCAGGAACCAAATAGCAACATCATTGTGTATAATATATGATTTTTGCCTAAAAAGGTTGTGATGAAGGTTCATTTGTCTTCCACTGCAGATATCAACGTCTTGAGGTTTTTCTTCAACTTGGGACTCAAGGTAAGAAAAATTACTGTGGATGTAATATAAAAACACGTCAGGATGAACAATATTTCATATCAGTTAGTCGTTCATTATAAGACTGTGCAGTATAGAATACCAAATACCTCGATACCGATATTGCGATAATATTGTAGAGTCGACAAATAATCATCAATAAAGTGGATATAATGACTCAGAGGGTTAAAGAGTCTGGCTAGTTCAGAAAATGACATCATGTTACTGTAAAACCTTTAAAACCAGGAAAAGACACTTCATGATATACTGACATCCAAAATCTAAGATGATATATTTAGTCTCATGTCACATTACTGTCTGGCTTTACACAGAATATAGAGAAACCTGCATTTCTTAACCCTAACCCTAACCCTACCACATTAAATTACTGATCCACTATGTGCCTAGCTTCATATTTTGCACATTAAATATCCATAACTGAAGGAAAACAACTAAATCTAAAGGGAACTGTTGCTCTTATTGTGTTTACAATTAATCAAAATCACCAGGGAGGAAATTGGAGGTTGGACAGTGCTTTGTTAGAAAAGTTCCTGTTGCCCCAATTCTAAAGGCAATTGTACATTTTTTAAGAGCATTTTGACCTGAACCTGGTTTATTTCCAACCCTGGTAACCGTACACTCGGGCTGACATGGTATATGCAGGTTTATCTATAATAACTGTGTAAAACTTGCTGATGTCTCTTAATGTTGATGCTTATAAACAGCTTGATGTCTTAAACTACATCAAGCTGAACTAATACCCGTAACTGCCCCCTCTTCGTTCCAGGCCTACACCATGCCGATGTTCCAGCCCTACGTGTACCTCTTGCCCCTCCAGCATGCATACACTATGCAGCCTAAGCTCCCCTCTCGCTCCCCCTCTCCAACGCCCCACTACCCTCCACCCAACCCTTCTCCAGGCCACCAGGAGGTGTTCCCACCACACCCCCCACCGTACCCTCCCACTTCAGGCTCGGTGACACCTCAGTATGACCCTCATATTGCCTCACAAGCCCAAACCCCTGAGCCCCCCCATCCCAGTGAACCAGCCCAGAATCTGTCTGGGTACCCCGTCACCCAGCCTCCAGCCCCCAGGATACCCTGGCAACAACACCAGTTGCCCCCACCCAGAAACCCCTCCTTCCCTGGTAGTTACCCGGCCCCGAGTCCACCGTACCCGACCATGCCAACCTCAACTCAGGGCTACCACCCAAGTCAAGGCTCCAGACCCCCAATGTTCCCCCAGAGTATGCCCCATTACCCCTCCTCCTCGCTGGGTTATCCATCTTCAGCCACCCCTGAGGAGCACCAGATGAGGCATCGACCAATGGAGCAGATTCACCCCGGCAACGGGGGCCCCATGCCTGGACACGGCCCCAGCAGAGCCCTTGGTCCTCTGGAGGCTTCTGGTGCTGCCGACAAGGCTACTGCTAACAGCAGCAGAGTGATGGTGGCTCCTGGAGCATCGGGTTTTGGTGCGTAGACGGTTTTTATTTTACAACTTGAATATTATACAAGTCCAACAAATAAAGTGTTGTAAATATGCACAAAAGAACAGCACATGACCTCTGGGTAATGGAGTCCCTAAACCTGCAGAGCAGAAGTTTTTACACATAAATGAACATCTGTTACATTTAAGCCTAAAGAGTTCACACAGCACTGATTAAGCCGATCACCACCAGGTAAATCTTTTTGTATTTCAGTCTTTTTTTAATCGTAGGTGGTGCTGCATTCCTGAGCTGGCTGTTCGGCCGTTAATCATTTGGCTCTTCCATATTTTCCAAATGTTATCAGACCAAATGGATCAAATTCTGATAGTGAAATGAGTCATTTTGTGGCAGACAAATGTTCTGCACTCGAGCTTTAAATTTGAAGCAGTTGCATTTTTTCACCACTTGAGGGAGCCAAAGACCAAAATATCAATACAGATTTTAATGTGAAGTTTTTTTTTCATTTCAGGTCTGAAGAAGGAGCAGGGAGAGAATCTGACCCCGGTGCTGCTGGTCGACCCACCAATCAACAACAGACCCATAGTATGTACCGCACACACATACACAAACATGATGACTCATCTCCACAGTTAAAAATGTAGCAGTACGGTTACTGAAATACTGTACTTAAGTACAACTTTGAGGTACTTGTACTTTATTGTAGTATTTCCATGTGATGCTACTTTCTACTTTCTACTCCACTACATTTATTTAACAGCTTTAGTAACTTTTCAGATGAAGATTTGACACAATTGATAATATAACAAGCTTTTTAAATACAACGTGTGACGTCTTACGAAAAGCAGTGTGTAGTCGGCTCACATTTCAGATGTCTATGAGTTGTTAACAGCTCCACCAAATACTGATTTTTCCCTCTAAGCTTCTCACATGGTTTAATTTCAATACATCTTCAAATCATCCAATATTTCACCAAAAATCAAAGATTGGTAAAGGAGTTTTGTCCACCACTGACTAGTAGTCATTAAAAATTAGGAGTACATCACAGTACTAGTAGCAATAGTAAAAAAAAAACTAACGTAAAAATGTAGTAGTAGTTAAAGAAAACTTAGTAAAAATATAATAGTAATGCCAAAAACATAGTAAAAGGAAAAGAACATTGGAAAAATGTAGTAATAGCCATACCTAAAAAGTACTGACAAAACAAAAACAACAACTTAGTAAATGGCAGTACTCTTACTAAGAAAAAGTACTGCCAAAAAATGTAATAGTAGTAAAAAAAAGTGTTACAGAAATGTAGTTGTACCAAAAAATGTAGCGATATAAGTTTTTTTTTTTTTTAATGCAGTAAAAAAGGTAGTAGTGCCCATCCATCCATTATCCGCTAATCTGTGGCTGGGTACTTAAACTCTTCCACTTGGGGCAGCAACAACCCTCCCAACCCTGAGGGGGCATGCCACCTTTTTCTGACAGAGCACCATGGCCTCCGATTTGGAGCTGCTGACTTTCAGCCCAGCTGCAAACTGTCCCAGTGCCTGTTGGAGGTCCTGATGTGTTGAGGCATCAGAACCGCATCACTTGCAAAAAGCAGAGAGGCAATTCTGAGGTCCCCAAACTGGACACTCTCCTCCCCTGAGCTGCATCTTGAGATCCTGTCCGTGTAGATCACAAACAGGATCTGAAACAAGGGGCAGCTCTGTTGGAGCCAAACACCCCCTGACACCAGGTCTGACTTAGTGTCGAGAATGCGTTCATATTGGGACTGAATGGCTCCAAGCAACGACCCCAGTACCCAATACCCCCACAACACATAACACAAGGTCCCCAAGCCTTTTCCAAGTCCACCAAACACATGTAGACTGGATTTGCAAACTCCCATGACCCCTTCAGTATCCTTGCAAGGATGAAGGGTGCCAAAAAAAACAGAGTAGTAAAACAAAAAACAAAAATGCTGTAAAAATGTAGTAATGGTACCAAAACATGGTAGTAGTATTAAGAAAACTAGTACTTGTAAAACTGTAATGTTTGTACCAACGCAGTGTCAAAGGAAGTAAAACCGTGTCATTGTCCATCTCAGGTCACCTGGGTTTCTGACCCTGAAGTTAGAGAATCCTCCATGCAGACTTCCAGCAGCACCTCCGGTTCTCCTGGACGTTATGACGTCACCTCCAGGAGGTCCGTCGTCCTCAGCGACAACAACACGGCCCGCACGTACCGGGGCCATCAGAGCAAACCGTACCCCTCCCCTGAGCCAGGTTTCCTAGTAACCGTTACCATGCCGGAGCCTCTGTCAATTGGCTGCAGCACGGAAGACGCCTGGGAGGGTTCGGAGGGGTACAGACTGACCTCCGGCCACAGAGGGAGGAAGAGCTACAGAGGAGGAGGAGGAGGAGGAGCAGGAGGAGCGGGGCGGGGTAGAGGAGGAGGAGGAGGAGGAGGAGGAGGAGGAGGAAGAGGAGGGGGGCAAAGGAGGAGGCAGTTCGGGGATGCAGGAGCAGGACTTCAGTTTAGCTCCTCCCAACAGGGGCGGGGGAGGAATTACTAGCTCTCAGCCAATGAGAGGAGAGGACCGAGGTGTTTTTTCCTTTTCTTCTTTTCTGGTTTCTTCTTCTTTGTCTTTCTTTCTTTTTTCTCGTCCAATCACTTTTTGTCTCCGCCAGAAGATGCGAAAATCAGAGGCTGTATCGTTCGGCACGTCCAAATGCTCGAGCTTGCTTCGGAGAAACACGAACACTATCCGAATTCTCTCCGTCATTCGCCATCCGATACTGCTTGATAGCTTAGCACGTTAGCAACCGTGAGTCAGAGCGAGTTTACAGATCTCATCACTTTGGTCAACAGTTTTTAACGGCACAGAGAACGTCAAACTCTTCGTGTGTTTTTGAGGATTTATGAACGAGCAGCGAAAAGTTTGCCGTGAAAACACTAAAAACGCACTCTGAAGTCAGATTTATCGCCATTCTCACATCTGTACGTTAGTTATAAAGCTACAGCTAGCAGCTAGTTAGCTAAGCTTAGCATAAAGCCTGGAAACAAGAGTTAAGTTTTTGTACATATCGAACAAACAAAGATATAAAGTGTTACTCTGTGGGCTTTAAAGCCTTTAGGTTGATTTTGTGACCTATTTTGAGTCTTATGCTATGCTAAGCTAACCCGCTACTTCCTCGTCTTTAGCTTCAGTTCCGTACGGATATGAGCTAATTTTACAAAAGAGTCAAAAGTCAGATTTCAGACTCTGTGGCTGCCCTTGAACGCAGCATCAGAAGTGAGAGTCGACCCTTCTCACAGCTGCAATGATTCATCAGTTAGTTAACAATTATTAAAGCAATCAGCAACTTTGTGGATAGTCGATTATTTTGGGCACATTTACTCAGAAAAGTTTGGAAAAATTCACGATAGCTTCTTCAATACGATTATTCTCTGGTTTCTTCTATGACAGTAAACTGAATAAATTTGAGGACGTCATCTTTGAGTTTAGGATCGATATTTTTCACCATTTTCTGACATTTTACAGAACAAATCACTGAATTGAGAAAATAATCAACAGATTAACTGATAATGAAAATGATAGTTAGATTATTTTCTTAATGAATCTGTTCGTTGTTTGGTCTTTAAAATGTCAAACAAGTGTTGAAAAGTTACATTTGTCTTGTTTTGATTCATTTTCGACAGTCCAAATGATTGATCGTTGTGTTCTTCGTTGTAAAAAGACAAAGACGCATAAAGAGCTGATTTAACTTCACAAAAATCTGCTTTAATAGTCGCTCGCTGCTATAAAAACTATACGTGTGCATATATATAAAAATATATGTTATGATTTAACTTAACGAGTCGCCTCATTCAAAAGCCGTACTTTTGGTTTCCTGTCCGTCTCTTCTGTGTGATTTTCTCTACGTGTTTTCTTCTTTTTTTTCTTCGTAGTAGATTTTTATTTTCTTTGTCGTCACTTTTCGATCAACTTCGGAGGACTCGTGCGATCCAGTGCCTTATTCTTATTCTTATACTTATGCCTTTTTCTTCAACCTCAACTTTATTTCTGTCGTCTTTGAGTTTGAGAAACACTGCTGTACAGAACAAAAAGGCTGTTTATTGTTGTTTGTTTGTTGGATTTTTTCTATGCGGTTGAATAAATAAATAAAAACTTTGGTTAAAATGCTGCTTGGGACCAATGTTGTCTTTTTTTCCCTTCTTTCGGTTTATGGGCTCTCAAATTTTAGAGATTGTGTTTAAAATTGGCAGTTTAATATATAAAGTTAACAAATAAGCTGCTTCCAGACTGAAAAACTATAACTAAAACTATGACAAAAAATAACAGCCATAGAGAAAAAACATCTACTGTTTCATATTTTATCATTTATATCTTTAGATCACACTGTACAGCAGTATTATTCATCTTCCATGTTGGTTACGTGATAAACCTTTCACACTTGAGGAAATTAAGAATACAATTAATCTTCTAAAAAACAACAAATCTCCAAATATTGATATTTCAGAATTTTACAAATCATTTACTAATGAACTGGCTCATTTTTTACTTGAAGTCTTTATAGAAAGTGTAGAAAAAGACAAACCATGACTCAAAGGTTGACAAATTTATTATGTTAAAATAGAGTTTTTTGACTATATTTGATTCTACATAATCTACATATAAAAATCACATATATGAAAAGTAATCATATGGTGCAATAACAATTATTTTCATTTCATAATCACAAATATTTTAAAAAATGGTGGTAAAAAAAGGTGCTAAAAACATAAATTTTATTGTGAACAATACAAACCAAAGAATAAGAAGCTCTTCACTGTAGCAGATATAAACTCTTCACTGATTCTTCTCACAGATTTTACTCTGTCTCATCTGACAGATCTTAGGATGAGATTTTGCCTCATCAGTGAAGTTATTGTTAAGTAAGAAACACACATGTACAGTATTTTCTTTCCTTTTTTTAAACGAGAAAAATTATGTTTCATTTAATATTGATGAAAGATTTACGAAAAAGTAAGAAGTAAAAAGTTCTCATCCCAAATGAATCATGCTTTTCCTGATGTATAATTTTGGTGTTTTCAAGTTACTATTCACATTCAACATTTTAGCGTTTTAAATTGTAACACTCCTTTCTCACAGTTGGTGATAAAAGTTGCTATCTGGGTCGACCTCCACAAAGACCTCTGTTGAGTTTTTGCCAGCTGGGTTAGTGTCATCATGTTGGCTTTCCCCTTGAGTCTGTAGGAGACAACACACACACACACAGTTGAGTTCAGTCTAAAAGAGTTATTTCTTGTGTCTCAGATTTTCTCTCATGGTCAGTAACAGTTTAGTTTGTTCTCAGTAATAAATCAGTGTTGGAAGGAGCAGTTAAAAAACGAGAGATGACCTGGGCGACCGTCTTCTCCACCGCGTAACACTCCTTCGTCGGCACTGTGGCAGTATCAGCTTGTTTTTCCTCCCACTGTGAATGAAGAGAGACATGGAGAAAGACTAGATGAGAGACTTGCTGTTTTTTAAGACATGGTTTATTATACAACACAATCACAGCTAAGATAGAAACTCAAGGCTACTTAAAGGTCTGATTCATTCAGCATTTGAATTGAAGAACAACATGTTTGGGTTTTGGTCTCAGTCTTGACTTGGACTCCACTAAGTGTCACACCGGTAGTGTCAAGTTGAGTTTTTGTCCTGTCTCCATGTTTGTTTTGTGACTTCCTGTTTTATTTTGGTATTAACTCGCCTTTCGTTTCAGGTGCCTTGCCCTTCCTCATGTGTCACCAGTCTGATTGTCTTCCCTGATTGTGTCCACCTGTTCCCCATTTCCCTCCATGTGTGCTTATAGTCTGCATCTCCCTTTGTCCTGTGCGAGTGTATCTTGTCTGTCGTCCAGAGAACAAGTGTCCAGTCATAGTTAGTCAGTGTTCATAGTAGTTGTTCATAGTTTAGGTTATTTGTTGTATGTTAATTCCTCGAAAGAATGATTTTTTTTAACTTTTTGCCATTTAGTTTATCAGAGCTCCTAAGTTTAGTTCACCTTTTTCCTGCTTTTCCCTCGATTGAGGCGCTTTTTGTTCATTACTTTTTGAGAATAAAGCCTTGTCAGCTTGATCCTGAGCTCTGCATCCGAGTCCTCTCTTTGAGTCCCTGCTTGATACTGAGTATAATCTGGACCACACAGAGAACATAAACATATTTTCTATATGTGAGAACACAGAAGACATCTACTGTTGGATGGAAGATGTGTTTAAAGATTTGTTTTGTAGTTTGTAATAAATTGTTCTGTTGTTTATTTTATATATGTGTATGTTTATATACATGTTTATAACAATTATTTAAAAAAACAGCTAAACGAGAGAAAACACTTTCGAAAAGGAACAAACATGACTGGTTGTAAGTTCACATTAGCTGAGAGAACATGGTTTATGATTTTAGTGTTTTCTACACTCCAGTTAACAAAGGACAAAATGTTAAATTAAATCAATATGTTACTGAAAAGATATAAAAAGTATAAATGACAGCTAAATACATTGATAATGATCAAAATAATACCAGGACATAAAGAGGAGACCTGTTTAATATTAGAACATGTGACTGAACTGATTATCAAACATGTTCAGATTTCTGTGGATTTTAATACAAAGTTTTTGTGTCGTAGAAACATTTTCAGTCATAAAGTCATAAAGTCTGTTCAGTGTCTCTGTAGGTTTGTGTAGTTGAGTTAAGCTGAGTCAGTTATTTTCTGTATCAGACATTGTTGTATTTCTAGCGTGATCACTTACCAGTAAGGCTTTGGAGCGGACTGAAGCAGTTTGATCTCTGTTGAACTGAAACCAAGGAGAGAAATACAGTTAACACAGAAATTTCTATCAGTTTTTACACCCACTGCTCACAGTGATTGGTCAGGGTTGCGGAGGTTGTGGGGGGGGGGGGTGGAAAATGCACCAGGGAGCATATGATTATTAATATTATTGAGCACTATTGGTTTAGATGTGTTCAGACAATGTTATACTAATTATTTTCTCGTATATCAGAAATCTGAATAGAAACAGAACATTAGAGAGATGAACCTCCTTATTGTTGGTCTCCTCCGTCTGTCTCTGCAGGTCAGTTTCCTTCCTCTGATTTTTATCACGGAGCTTCTTAAGTTCAGCTTGTTTTCCTTTAATCTGGGAGGAGAGAGACAAGATGAGACATGTTATATTTTAATACATATTTTAGTGAACATACAACAACAGAGAAACAATGAAGCCTGTGTAATGTTGTGGTTTTATTTGTGTGTCTAGTTTAAGCTGCTGGCATCAGATAAACATCTGTGAAGGTGTTGAAGTAACTGCTGGGACTCTCTTTTAATGACACAGCTGTAACATCCAGTACAAAGCAGCAGGTCTTAGGTGTGCAGCAGACCTTCTGTTTTGGTTCATATACTGTAGGTGAAAAAGGAAGGAGAGGTGGGATATAGATCAGAGTGTGTGGTGATTAATTAATACTCTCTCTGTCACATCACTGGTCTCATAGCTCTGAAACAGAGAAGCAACATGTGAACACACAGCACCACAAACTGAGTTCATGTTTGTGGAGATATTATATATATTTATATTATATCATGTTTCTAATGTTGCCACTTTTACTTTGAACCACAGTGATTTAAATAATACATCTACATGTAGCCAGAGATGCTACTTAAATATAATAGTTTAAAATGTGTTTATCACTGCATCAATTCAGCCTCTTCAGTTTTTGTCACATTAAACTAAAATTAAGAATAAAATGAATTAAATAAGAGGAAATATTTAAGAGGAACGAAAAACAAACAAGTTGATGACTTGAAATAAATCTTTTGAGGAAAATAACCAAATATGAACCTTTTTGGTTTTGGTATCAAACTCCTTCTGCTTGGCCTGATGCTCCTTCTTCAGTGTCTCCACTTCTTTTTCTTTTTCTTTGTCAGCTTTATCCTTTGGACTCTGGATCGTATGAAGACATGTGACTGAACATACTACACAATGACCCACATGACAAACAATCATCTGACTTTTGTTGGATAACAAGTGAGTAAACTCAGTTATGCTGCACAATTTAATCTGTTAATGAGGTTCATGAAGAAATTCATGAATGAGCAGCAGAGAGTCCAGTCAGCATTTAGTGCTGATAAAAGGTGAGGAGGCTCCATTATACAAACATCATGGATATATTACAATAATGAATTAGTTTTGTGTCGAGGTGTGTCCTTAGAAGACTGTTTAAATGTCACATTGTGTCATTACATTTATACAATGAAAACTTATTTTCTCCAGCTGGAGGAGGGAGAGATAAAGAGAGACATGGTTACAATATTAAAGCATGTGAATAAATAAACAATCAGATGACACAGTTACACTAAATCCAATATGAAAATGTAACTTTATATATAATCAAAGGGATTTTATATACAATATGTTACTGAGTAGAAGAAGTTTAATAAAGTTAAGATGATGTATGGATCCATTCAGTCTGCCTCAAACAGCAGAGATGATGAGACATTAAATAAAGACAAAAGGATTAAGATGAAGAGATGAACCTCTTTGGTCTTGGTCTGCAGATTTTCCTTCGGGGCCATCAGGTCTTTCACTATCCTCTGATTCTCTTCATGGAGCTTCAGCAGCTTCATGAGTAGATCACATTCAGCCTGTTTGTTTTTAATCTGAAGGATTAAGAGAGAAAAGATGAGAGAAATGTTCATGTATCAACATTAAAGCCTTAAAAACTACAAATTGACAGCTGTGACTGATACATAATCAGGTTTCAGTCTGAACTTACATTGGTTTGAGTTTGTCTGCACTATATAGATTATATTATGAATGTGACTTCAAACTATAAGATAAACCTTCTTGTTTTTGATATCCAGCTCCGTCTTCAGTTTCATTTCACTCAGAGAGAAGAGACAGAAATTGGAGACTAAATGAGAGACCTGTTCATTATTAGAACGTGTGATTGAACAGATTACAACATGAATATAAAACATGTTTTATGCTCAGATTTCTGTGGATTTTTAATTTTGATGCAATTGAGAAAGTTTTTGTAAAGTAGAAACATGTTCAGTCCCTTCATGAGTGAGAATCAAACATTCATGATTATAAATGAAGCTTTGAGTCATTAAGTCTGTTCAGTTTTGTCTGTAGGTTTGAGTTGTTGAGTTCTGCTGAGTCAGTTGTTTTATTTTATAAACCACAGAGTATATTGTTTTGTTGTTGTTGTTCTGATAGGGTTAGACATTATGTAATACTAATAACTGATTGTTTTCTAGTATATTGGAAACCTCAATAGAAGCAGAACATTAGCGAGATGAACCTTCTTGTTGCGGGTCTGCAGCTCCTCCGTCTGTCTCAGCAGGTCAGTTTCCTTCCTCTGATTTTCATCTCTGAGCTGCTGAAGTTCAGTTTTTAATTCTTCAATCTGGGAGGAGAGAGACAAGATGAGACATGTTATATTTTAATACATATTTTAGTGAACGTACAACAACAGAGAAACAATGAAGCCTGTGTAATGTTCTGGTTTTAAAATAATTAATTAATACTCTCTCTGTCACATCACTGGTCTCATAGCTCTGAAACCGAGAAGCAACATGTGAACACACAGCACAGTGAATTAAATAATCTACATGCAGCCAGAGATGCTACTTAAATATAATAGTTTATTTAAAATGTGTTTATCACTGCATCAATTCATTCTCTTCATTCTAAGTTTTTCATCCCATTAAATTAAAATAAAAATACATTTCAAGAATAAAACATGAAACGCCACATTTGCAAGAAAACTTTTAAAGGAGTCCATGATGAACAGATTAATGATCAGTAATCTCTTATATTATCAGAATATCAAGTTATACTGTGAAGAAATGATTGTGGCAGCCTATGTTATTAATAAAAAACAGAGGAAATTCTTAAGAGGAACTAAAATCAAATATGTTGGTGAAAATAAACAAATATTAACCTCTTTGATTTTGGTCTCAATCTTCTCCCATTTGATCCGCAGCTTCTTCTGCAGTGTTTCTACTTCTTCTTCTTTTTCAGCTTCCTCCTCCCTTTGCTGCTCATCTTTCCCAAGCTGAACCATATGAAGACATGAAACTGAACATACTACACAATGACCCACATGACAAACAAACATCTGACTTTTGTTGGATAACAAGTGAGTAAACTCAGTGATACATGTAGTGGAGAGGCTGCATTTCAGTTTGTTTCAAAGTTTTGCGTGTAGTTTTATTTCAGGTGTGTGAGTGCTAACATGTGATCTCCCCTCAAAATAAACTGTACTAATTCAAACTCTCTCTGCTGCTCTTCTGCTCTGATAAAGTTGTTCATTGCTGCTCAATTTAATCTGTTAATGAGGTTCATGAAGAAATTCATGAATGAGCAGCAGAGAATCCAGTCAGCATTTAGTGCTGATAAAAGGTGAGGAGGCTCCATTATACAAACATAATGGATATATTACAATAATGAATTAGTTTTGTGTCGAGGTGTTTCCTTAGAAGACTGTTGACATGTCAGAGTGTCATTACATTTATACAATAAACACTTACTGGTAACCAGGCAGCTTTTATTCTCTCCAGCTGGAGGAGGGAGAGATAAAGAGAGACATGGTTATAATATTAAAGCATGTGAATAAATAAACAACCTGATGACACAGTTACACTAAATCCAATATGAAACACTAACTGTATATAAAGTTAAAGGGATTTTATATACAACATGTTACTGAGAAGAAGTAAATTTAATAAAGTTAATATGATGTATGGATCCATTCAGTCTGCCTCAAACAGCAGAGATGATGAGACATTAAATAAAGACAAAAGGATGAAGATGACGAGATGAACCTCTTTGGTCTTGGTCTCCAGATTCTCCTTCAGGGTCAGCAGGTCTCTCTCCCTCCTCTGATTCTCTTCATGGAGCTGCAGCAGCTTGTTGAGGAGATCACATTCAGCTTGTTTGTTTTCAACCTGAAGAATTAAGAGAAAATAGAGTAAATACTTTCAAACAAACAATAACATGAAGGGTGCAAGTAAACTAACAGCCGAGTGAATATTTTAGCATTTTGTACACTCTGGTTAATAAAGGACAAAATGAATGTGAATTCTGTGTGACAAATGCATTCTTTTGAGACTTAAACTCTTAAATATTTAACTTGCTTTTGGTTCCTCGTCCATCCACTGAAAATTACTCTATTGTGATTTAACTTTTTAAAGTTAAAACACTTCTTTTCTTTTTTCCCTTGTTCTATTCTGACACTACTGGACTTACTGTTAACGTGTTTCCATCTGTTCTTGTTGCATTGAGAGGCTGCATTTCAGCAGCATCAATTTTACAAAAGTTCTTCTTTGGTCCGTCAATTTCATCCCCGGAGCTTCTCTTGGTCTCTGTTTAAAAATAAAGACAGTGGCATTAAATTATAGGAGACCCTTACTTTCATCTCAGGAAGTTTGATGTTAGTGTAACATGAGATGTAAGAAGTCTACGTTAATAAGTTATTTGGTTATGGAGTACTTACAGTCTAATTGTCGACTGTAAGTACTCCATAACCAAATAACTTATTAAGATAGAAATCTCTAAATATCAGAAATTTCATTCAAACCTGTGAGAAAAGCTTGCATTTTTCAGAGCACTGCAATTCATTTGTGACTTACTGATCATGCTTTGTCTCCATTTCCATCCAAAAAAGAAAACTGCCACAATGCAAACAGCCAAACCAAGAGCCAAACCGATTATGGCAGGAGAAATCTTAATGAAATCATCTGCAAATGATACAACACACCGAATAGCATGTAATTTATTCAACACTGGACCTCAGCTATTTGAAAGTAAAACCAGCTTTTAAGACTTAAAATGGTCGCTTTTACCTGGAAGAATAATGTGTGTCTCTCTGATCTGGTTGATGTTGTTCTGTTGGACTCTACAGGTGAAGCTGTTGCTGTGGCTCCTCTCCACAGTCACTCTGCTGCTGACATTATAGAGACCATCAGGACCTCTGACTGTCTCTGTAGGTTCAGCAGAGAGGAGGTTTCCCTCACTGTCCAGCCAGAGCACCTCAGGCTGTGGATACCAGCCTTTAGACTCACAATGTAACACCACTCCTCCTCTGACTCTGTGAATTCCTGCCAAACTGATGACCGGTGAGGACACGGCATCTGATCCTGAGGGGGAAAAACCTTTTTTACACAGCAGTAAACAAAACAATCACCAAATAATTAAGTAATAAATATCCCCAAATATAAAGGAACAACTGTAAAGCTAATTTAATAATTTAAATTTATGTGTAAATTTATGTGCTACATTTGTATCTATGAACACTTTGTTGTGGCTTGACCGACTAATAAACAGACCTTTGACTTATTGAAAAAAAAATTTGTGGACCTTTAAGATTTGTATTTGAGGAACACTGCTATAGTGGTTGCACTCTGCTGATTTATGAGAGTACAGCTAACAGACTAACTATAGCCACTGTTTGAAGTAATAGACACTTTTCATGGCAGATGTTTTGACATTTTGGTAATAAAAATAACCCAGCAGTTTTAAGAGTGTGGACCATGTAATCCATTCATTCACAATGTCATTTGTTATGCTGAATGACAGCAGCATTTCTGGTCCATGTCTTAACTAGTTTATAACATTTAATCATGCAATTCATATTTATTTGTTGTATTAATAGCGGATATTATCATTTTTACCTATTTTATGGCATTATAATGTATTTCAAGGCACATTATCTGTATACTGTAGACATTTTAAACATCTTATCCTGTTTTTTCTTATACAGTTTTTAACTTAAAAATGAATTCTGGTGCTGACTCTGATAATTGTTCATATGATAATAATTGTTGTAACTATATAACAATATAACAAGAACACTAATATTTTATATCAAAATACAATTACTTGCTTTTTTAGTCGTAGAAAGTGCAAGAAGGTAAGTGTTTCTAAAAACTTGTTGCATAAATGACACATCAAATACGTAATATTCAAAATAAAATAACATATAGAACCATGTGATTCATGAGAAATGAATGATATTTATTCTAAGGTATATTCAAATCACTATAAAAATGACTTACTGGCTTTATTCTTGAGTATTACTATTATGAGGATCTAGGTAACACTCCAGCACATGCAGGAGCCCCCCTAAAGATCTGATCCTAGAATCGCCCCTGCTATTAGTGAACTGTACATGTTTTTCTACTTTGAAAACCTCTTCGACCCATATTTATATACTACTACTACCTACCAGCTGATCTCTATTTAAACTTCATTTAAACTTTGGTTTAAGGACTGTGGTTGTACTCTTCATTTCTGAAGAATAATAGCTGAAAGCTGTGATGATTGATTCTTCCAAGTTTCTTTTCTTTTTTGCATAGACATCACCAATCTGCACTATAAAGACATATAATATATAAAAAAATGTTTCCACTTACCAACAATAAGCTCAATGAAAGATTCTTTATGGATGTGTGGTATGTAGCATTTGTATTTTCCCCCATCAGAAAGTTTCACTTTAGAGAGTTTCAGTGAAATGTCTCCTTGCTTCAGCCTGTCGATGGACACTGATGTTCGCCCCTTATAGGATGGATGTTTAGCTTCCATGACTTCCTGACCAGCACGGCACACATGGACAAATATGGAGCTTATGTCAGGTCTTGTCCACTCCACTATCAGGGCAGCAACATCCTCTGCAGGTTGCAGTTGACATGGCAAAATGACATCACCACCAACTGTTGCCACGATTGGCTGAGATGAACCAATTAACTGGGACTGACCTGGAGAGAAATACAAATGTTCATTCCTGCATAAGAGCTAGAAAGTTTAATTTGTTCATCTCTTTGAGACTATTTTCATTTAAAATCAATCAGAGGTATAGTGTCTGCGATCCTTAATTAAATACCCATGTATCAAACGTCCACAAAATTTGGTAAATATATTCACGTTTCATTGAGGATAAATTACAATAACTTTGGTAATAACTTTTCATCTACACAATCATGAAGTCAAATTTCCATGTTAGTGTTTAAGTTACCTCTACATGAGTGTGTTAACAGAAGATGGAGAACCAAAACACAGAGGATTTTGAGCGGAGATTGAAGGGACAGTCTGTTCATCTGGTGAGGCATCCTGCAGTTCTGAAATTTGGAAAGTGGTCAGTGATACAATGAATGGAAACTTTATGATAAACTTCATAATGAACTGCTTTATATTTGGTTTTATCAAAAATAAAGTCATTCCTGAGTAGGCTTAGGGGAAAAAAATATACAAATGTATATGAAAAAATAAATAAATAAAGAGCCAAAGACCACTCGTGGAGAGCTTCAGAAAGCCCTGTAGCAGGTACAATTTTTTCAAAGAAAACAATAAGTAGTGCACTCAACTGCCATGACCTGTATGCATGCTCACCACGCAAGACTCCATTGCTGAAGAAAAAGCATGTTGAAGCATGTGTAAAGTTTGCTGCACAACATTAAGCAGGCCTGTGAAATACTGGGAGAATATAGTCTGGTCAGGTGAGATCAAATTTAACTCTGTGGATGCCATGTTTGGAGATAAAAATCTGCTGCCATCAACCAGCATGATGAAGATGAAATGAGGGTGGACATTTCAGCAAGACAATGATCCTAACCAAGGAAACTCTCAATTGCTTTCAGAGAAAGAAAATAGATTAGAATGGCACCTGACTTGAATCCAATAGAAAATATATGGAAAGAACTAAAGATCAGAGTTCATAGAAGAGGCCCACAGAACCTTCAAGATTTGAAGACTGTTTGTGTGGAAGAATGGACCGAAATCACACCTGAGCAATGCATGCGACTAGTTTCTCCACACAGGAGGCGTCTTGAAGCTGTCATTACCAACAAGCACGTTTGTACGAAGTATTAAATAAATTTCACTAAGTGTGTTCAATACCTTTTCCCTGTGTCATTCCATTTTATTACACTTAACTTAATTTCTTATCTATTTTGGTGTCTTTATATGTTTGGGTTACTTGGATTGTAACTGACATCTGGTGAAAATTTTAGAAATATCTTAACTGAGAAAATTGGTGATGTGTTCAATACTTATTTTACCAGCTGTATATGTATGTATACAGTCATAGCCAAAATATTGGCACCTCTGCACTTCTGTCCAATAATGCACCACGTCTACCAGAATTATTGCAATTACAAAGGTCAAACCTGATCAAATTCCACACAGAATTCAAAAAATGGACTGGACAATTATTGGCACCCTCAGCTTAATATTTTTTATATATAAAAAAATAACGGAAATTAATTACTTCCTGTAAACATGAGCAAGTTTCTTAAACCTCTCTACTGGAATTTTGGACCACTCTTCTTTTGCAAACAGCCTTTTTTTTGCCTTCCTTAAAGACGCCATCTCCCAACTGCTGTTTTGAGATCTCTGCAAAGGTGTGCTGGCCATTTCAGAACTCTCCAGAACTTTGTCTTTAACCATTTATGAGTGCTTTTTGACATGTGTTTTGGGTCATTGTCCTGGTGGAAGACCCATGACCTACATTGTGCCCCAAAATTCTTTAGTGGTCATCAGATTTCATGATGCCACTCACACAGTCAAGGCCTCCGGTGCCAGAAGCAGCAAAGTAACCCAAAAAACGTCTGTGAATCTAAACCATGTTTGTTCTTTCCTATGAAGGCCTGATTTAATTGTCTGTAAACAGTACCATGATGTACTTTACCAAAAACCTCCATGTTGGCCTCATCTGTCCAAAGTACGTTCTCCCAGAAGGTTTTTGTCTTCGTCGTGTAAGTTTTGGCAACCTCAAGTCTGGCTTTTTTATGTCTTTGTGTCAGCAGTGGTCCCCTATCATTGCGTCAAGTGTAGGGGTGCCAATATATTTGGCCATGACTGCGTGTATATACTATATATATAAAATAAAGTCTCCATGTGGGTGTACTACACATGAAAAAAACAAGAATAACCACCATCTTCATCATCATGACATATAGACCCTTCTTATTGATACTCTGTTTGACCTTCACTGGCAAAATGCTTAATTCTTACATATATAAAAGTACAACTTACAAATAATGGCAACATGTCCATTAATGTAGTTAAATTTTCACTTCTGTCAGTGCAGATAAACCTATAGAAAGTTCTGTAGCCGTCCATGAAAGTTAATCAATATATTAAGAAATGTACATGTATATTTTCACTTTTGTTTCCAGCATGATTAAAACTGATTCTTACTAAATATCCAAATCTGATTGAGATCAGTCTGGATACTTACCCACTGCTACTGTAAATTAAGTGAGACAGAGTTTTAAAATACAAGTAAGATGAAACATGTACAAAAGGCTAAATTAAATTCAGAGGACTTACCTGCTGCGAGACGTGTCGGCCATTTCATTAGACTGCACAGGTAACGTCTGTAACTCATTTATAGAATCCTGACCTGGCTTATCAGCTGCTGATTTTTTATGATTGAGTCAATCAAGGCAGTAACAGCAGACTTCACTTCTCTTGGACTTCCAAGTTGGCCATTTAGTGTTTTACTTGCTATTGTATTGTGTTAAGTGTGGAACAATACAACAAAATTAACATAAACATAATTAGGGCAAGGCAAGGCAGCTTTATTTATATAGCACATTTCATACCCAGGAGCAACTCAAAGTGCTTTACAAAAACACAAACATTCATCAGCATAAAACATGGAATTTTTTCTCATTGACCCCAAATTTGATGTTTTACAGACCTCATTCAGATCTCATTTGTTCAAAACTTTTTTTAAAACATGTGACTCATTCTGTTCATGTACAAGATGAAAAAATTAAACTCAACTTCAAAAATGTCTTCAGCAGGATCTCTTATGTCAGCAGTGATTTGTGTTATTCTTCGTTTATACACTAGCACAGCCTGTATCTATAGCAACCATAACACAATGTGATGGTCTTTTTGTGCATTACATACCTCATACAAGTGGTAAGGATTGCCTAAAAAGTTAAATGGGTTAAATAGGTTTTGTTTTTGACCAGATATTATGACACAAAGTAACCTCTACCACATGGTTCAGCAGACCTACAAAGGGTTAAAACAAACAATTAAAAACAAAGAAAACCCCACTAATAATAAAAAATAAAAACAAAGTACAGAAAAAGAGAAAAATAAAACAAAAACCACACCAGAATAGAGCATAAAATATAAGTTTGCAGTATAAGTATATAAAGTGCAGTGGTGGGTCCTGAAAGCAGAATTTGTGATGTATCTCAGGGCTGATACAGTCATACAGGGGATCAGGTTTTGAAGGTGAAGCAAACCTGTAAATGGTATCACCAAAATCAACCTGGGACAGACAAAGGCCAACAGCTACATGCTTTCTTGAAGCACTGGATAAACAGGACATGAGCCTGTAGAGTTTTTAAAGTATATATATTTATTAGAGAGAGACAGGAAACTGGAGGCAGAGAGGGGGAAATGACACACTGGATAGGATAGGGGCGGGTGCTCTACCAACTGAGCTAAACAGCGCCACAGAGAATGTAGGCTTGACTGCGAGTCTATAACTCAAAGACCTCAAACCACAGGAAGAGGAAGTTCTGAACTGCATTATATTTAAGCTGCATTCAGTCTGATGTACAGTCCGCAGCAAGACAGCATGGAGGTCACAGCTCTCTGCTTCAGACTGTGTGAGTACTTACTTGTCATGGCTTCTTCTCTTTTATAAGTTTTAGTCTTATACATCAAACCACCTCTGTCTGATGTACAACTGTGTTCCTTTGTTTTTCCAGTGATGCTTCAAATCATTCAGCTGGGGACACAAAGTCAGAAAGGTGGTAAGTAACAATTCCAAAATCCAAGATATATTCTTTTAATTTGTTATTGCTTTCTTTTTTTGAACAATTCAATCATCAACTCTATCTAAACCAAAGAAAGGTGGATACACCTACAATCATTTGTTTTGATCCAGTTCTTGATGTTTCATTTGGGACACTTTTAAAATAATAATTTCCTCTCAGTTTCAGATGCAGTTTTTCTTCGTATCACTCCAAACAGACAGCAGCACTTCCAATTAGCCTCCGTTTCTCTTAACTGTGATGGAATTGATGATTCAATTCAGTTTAGAGGAATTAGGACTAATGAGAAGTTTACGCCAGCATGTCAAATTAAGAGGACACCAACAGGGCCCTTCTGCACCTTTGCTAGAGCCTATCCTGGAGACAGTGGAGAATACTGTTGTGAGACTAATGGAGGAGAGAGAAGCAACAGCATCAGCATCACTGTCACTGGTACAGTATGTTTATTATGTTTCTAATACCACATTTATTTCATGTTTAAGGTGATCAGGTTCACTGTAAATTTGGTAGATTTGATCAAATGTATATGGTTACAGAATCTTACAGAATAGAAAATGTGTGAGGGAAGATTATACATGAGCAATGAGCCATCGTAGATGCCCCATGTTGCCAATATACTCAATGAATGAGAAGACAGCTCAGCACTGTCATTTAACATCCATGTGAGGTCAGGGTCAAACCAGAACCTTTCTATGTTTAAAAGTATGTGTAAGAACTGTAACAGTTTACATGTAACATATTTCTAACTTCTTTTCAATACACTGTTCAGCTGGTTCTGTGATCCTGGAGAGTCCTGTTCATCCTGTGATGGAGGGAGACGATGTGACTCTGCGCTGCAGAAACAAGAAAAACTCCACCAACCTCCGAGCTGATTTCTACAAAGATGGAGTCCTCATGCGGAGCAGTCCTGTAGCAGAGATGACCATTAACAGTGTTTCCAAGTCTGATGGAGGACTCTACAGGTGCAGCATCTCTGATGGTGGAACATCACCAGAGAGCTGGTTGGCTGTCAGAGGTGAGACATAAGAGTGTTACAGAACAAAATAAATATGATTTCTTTCCTGGTTGTATGGCCTGAGAACATGCAGATTATACATGATGATGGTAACCCTACTTATGAGAAGTGCAGTTGTTTGACATTCAGTAGAAACTTAAATACAAGTTTGCTTGAAAAAGTAGTTTAGTTTTTGTGATTTTTTACTTTTTCCCAATTTTACACTGTTACTGCAATAGTGTACATGTAAGATATGTTTAATATTTTCTCTATATGTTGTATTATATCAGCTGGTTCTGTGATCCTGGAGAGTCCTGTTCGTCCTGTGAAGGAGGGAGACAATGTGACTCTGCGCTGCAGAAACAAGAAAAACTCCACCAACCTCAGAGCTGATTTCTATAAAGATGGAGTCTTCATGCAGAGAAGTCCTGTAGCAGAGATGATCATTAACAGTGTTTCCATGTCTGATGGAGGACTCTACAGGTGCAGCATCTCTGATGTGGGAACATCACCAGAGAGCTGGTTGGCTGTCCGAGGTGAGACATAACAGTCTTATCTTACTAAATGAAGATTTGAAGAAATGTATGGCCAGAATTAATATAGATTATACACGATGATATGAGAAGTGGTAGAAACTTGAGGAAATGTGCCTACTAATTTTGATCATCAGTATGTGAGAATAAAGAACATAGATATGACAAAGACTAGACCTCTGGAGTCCGTGGCTACCCCAGTTAGTAGGATAACGGTTAAATAAATGTTTAATGTATCACATAGTCCGTGTAATGTTGTAACGTAAAATCGTCTCTTGGGATCGATTACGTCTCATCCTTGTTTTTCTCATGTTCTTTGCATGTCACAAAGAAACTCAGAGCTCTTCTTCAGACGACACCTCCCATCACACCTGTCATATTTACCTCGTCTTAAGGACTGTGTTCACCATTGTGATGGTGGCTCTGCTGCTGCTGCTGGTGGGACTACTTCACTGTGGGAAACTCAAAGTTGCATAGAAAAAAGTGAAATCCACTCACTATCTTGTAAGATTGAAGATTGTCCGCTACGTATCAACCTGTGTACCTTCATGATGGAGTTTTGTTTATTAGGGCCCGAGCACTGACCAGCGTGAAGCCCTATTGTATCTGTAAACCGACATGCATGGGGTTCACCGCTGCTTGTAGCTTTAATTTTTATTTCATTTCTCATATGTATACTTCTTATCATGTTTATCAGTTGGTAGTATTGACTAATTTTGGTGAGGCAGTTGCAATACAGCAGCTTGTACACCACAACATTTTATAAGCACGTACATTCATGCTTTTTATTTTAGAACTGCAAAATAGCGACATAAGCTGTTAGAGTTTCTTCCCATGTAGGTATATTTGTATGTTGGCTGTTGAGGTTAAAGTCAAAAGTTGAAAACCACAGAGGCAGACGGTTTTTAAAAAAAAAAATGCGTCATCAGTCTTCATCTATGTTGTTATTTTAGATGCTGCAGATACGGGTGACCATTTGAGTTTCTAAGACAAAAGCACATAATGTAAAGAAACTTATAGAGTTAAACGATCTGAGTATAAACTAAGGTATTAAATATTCAAACTGGATTCACACAGAGCAGCAGGTTACACTATGCAATGAAATGTATTGCTTTGCAGTTTGCAATGCTGGTTATATTAAAAAGGAGAAATAAAACAACAGTATCTCAAATGGCACCGGTTAAGAAGTTTCTCCAGGTACTGATGGACCAATTTAGGAATTTTACAAATAATTTGCTAATGAACTGGCTTCTTTTTTTAAGTGTAGAAAAAGACAAACCACCATGACTCAAGGGTTGATGACTTTATTATGTTAAAATTGATTATTTATTTACATTATATTTCTGTATCTAGATAAAAAACACACTGTTACACTTTACATGAGATAAAACTGTTTTAAATAAAAGGAAATTATTATTTTGAGTAATACAATAATTATTTTCACAGATAATAATAAAAAGTGCTGAAAGAATCTTAAATAGCATACATTTTATTGTGAACAATACAAACCAAACAATAAGAAGCTCTTCACTGTAGCAGATATAAACTCTCCCACATTTATTCTTCTCACAGGTTTTACTCTGTTCACCCTTCAGATCTCAGGATGAGATGTTGCCTCATCAGTGAAGTTATTGTTAATTAAGATATCCACATACACAGTAAATTAATCAAAATAAAAACACAAGGAGAAAAATAACAATGTTTCATGTGATTTTTATGAAAAATTTTAAATTAAATTTTTTTGAAAGTTCTCATCCCAAATGAATAATGCTTTTCTTGATGTATAATTTTGGTGTTTTACTATTCACATTCAGCATTTTAGTGTTTTAAATGGCATTAAAGACTGGTTGGTGAACAGGGAGACTATTGTAGTTTAGAAGAATCAAAAATAAAGTGACTAAGATAAATTAAATCACTGTGTGGCAGCTGTTCTGATTATTATACTTCAGTGGTTTTCACAATCTTTTCATTACAGTTGATGAGCTCAACGAGGAGTTTGTCTCCTTCGGTCCAAAGATTCAGGTCCTCCCATCTCAGGTGAGAGGGAGGAGAATGGAAACCACAACCATCGGCCCATATCTGTAAAATCCAAAGTTTACAGATTTCACAACAATCATCATTTAAGTAAGAAAGAAAGAAAGAACATAAATTAATAAATCAAAGACTTACATAGACATTCTCCTCAGCTTTGAGTTTGATTGACTTCTCAAATGTGTACATGATGGGGTTTTCATGGTTGAGCTTCACTTGTAACTTCCAGCCTTCCAGTTTCAGGTCCTGCAGGAGAGAAATTGGACACAAGAAGGAGGATGAAGGAAAAAACAAACAAGTTAATGTTACAGTGTTAAATCCATGAGTGTGTGACATTTAAAGTGTTGACATGAAAACAAGAGAAAGTAGATACTGAGGTAAATACTGTAGAGGGTCGTTAGCTTGGCTTTAATGGTCCATTTAAAATAATCCTGGATACACTTCATCAATGTAGAGCTACTAAACCTAACAGTACATGTTCTCATGTTTATACACAGTTCATCCACACAAACACCATCACCTCTTTAGACTCGTTGGTGAGAAGGAGATATTTTCCATTTGGGTCGATCTCCACAAAGACTGGATTTTGTGTCTGTGTCTGTGGGAGACAACACACACACACACACACAAACACATGCACACAGACACACATTCAGCATTTAGCATTATAAATAGAAACTCTTTTCTCATGGTTGGTGCTAAAAGTTGGTAAACAGGGAGAATATTGTAGTTTAAAAGGAGCAAAAAAGTGACTGTAAGATAAACTAAAACACTGTGTGGCAGCTGGGCTGATTATTATACTTCAGTGGTTGTTACAATCTCTCCATCACAGTTGATGAGCTCAACGAGGAGTTTGTCTCCTTTGGTCCAACGATTCAGGTCCTTCCATTGCAGGTTAGAGGGAAGAGGATAACGGGGAGTACAACCATGGGCCCATATCTGTAAAATACAAAGTTCACAGATTATAACAACAATCATCATCATTTAAGTTAAGAGAGAAAGAAAAAACAAAGAAATGAAGAAAGAAAGAAAGAAAG
This sequence comes from Scomber colias, assembly GCA_021039105.1. NCBI lineage: Eukaryota > Metazoa > Chordata > Actinopteri > Scombriformes > Scombridae > Scomber > Scomber colias. Next base: position 481,745 of record JAJDFG010000172.1, read on the forward strand.
AAAGAAAGAAAGAAAGAAAGAAAGAAAGAACATAAATGAATAAATCAAAGACTTACAGTGACACTCTTCTCAGCTCTGAGCTTAAATGACTCAAATATGTACATGATGGGGTTTTGGTCGTTGAGCTTCACTTGTAACTTCCAGCCTTCCAGTTTCAGGTCCTGCAGGAGAGAAATTGGACACAAGAAGGAGGATGAAGGAAAAACAAACAAGTTAATGTTACAGTGTTAAATCCATGAGTGTGTGACATTTAAAGTGTTGACATGAAAACAAGAGAAAGTAGATTCTGAGGTAAATACTGTAGAGGGTCGTTAGCTTGGCTTTAATGGTCCACTTAAAATAATCCTGGATAGACTTCATCAATGTAGAGCTACTAAACCTAACAGTAGCCACGCCCCCCTCCTGGAGCCTTCTTCCTCTCCGCCTACTCCGGTAGTAAACAGTAATGCGTCTCTCACAAGCTCCCCCTGGCGATCAACCCAGGTACTGACACTTTCCCTGGTTCATTGCCCTTACCATGGTCCACTATCTCCTACTAGCTGCCATAAAACTACTTCCAATGCTGTGATTAACAGGTTCCCAATTCCTGTTGTTATTTCACATCGCAAATCAATGCACAGGCACAGGTGCTGACGAACTGTTGATCACAGTGTCCTAGTTAATCCAGCCAGGTCAGCTAACCCCAAACCTCACATCAGCAATTTAACCTTTGGGTTATTTAACATCCGTTCGCTGACTAACAAGGGACCTCTGCTCTATGATCTTCTGAATGATCGTAAGTTTGATTTCTTTTGCTTGACTGAGACATGGCAGCAGCCTAATGACTTCTCACACCTTAATCAAACTATTCCTCCTGGGTTTGTCTACACATCACAACCCCGTTTCTCTGGTAGAGGGGGTGGCCTGGCAATACTATACAGTGAAAAGTGGAAAGTGTCCTCTATTACTGTACCTGTGTATCCTTCATTTGAGTCCATTGCTCTCCATATCAAGGGCCCAACACCTACCATCCTCACCACTATTTATCGTCCACCCAAGCCGAACAATGCCTTCCTGCAGGAATTCTGTGCTTTCTTAACAACCTTATGTTCTGTGTCACCAAATCTACTATTGATTTTAATATCCACTTGGATAGCATCAACAATGCTTTTACAAGGGACTTTACTTCATGCCTTGACAGCTTTGGAATACAGCAATATATTGACTTTCCAACACACTCCAAGGGACACATTCTTGACCTAATCTGCTGTTCTGGTGTAACCCCTCATAACTGCTGTGCCTCAGATCTGCCTATCTCAGAACACAAGTTAATATCCCGCAATATTAATATAAGATTATCCAAGACTATTATGCATCGCTCTATCACATTCTGAAACATTAAAAATATTGACTTGTTGGCTCTTTCCAATGGAATTGATGACTTACCCAGCAGAGAAAATGTATCCACCGCAGATGAATTGGTATCTCACTATAATGATGGACTTCATGGACTGCTAAATACTCTTGCACCTCTGAAAAATAGGTCTGTTTCTTTTACCCACTCTGCTCCTTGGTTTACACCAGCACTACGCCAGCTCAAAACTAAAGGCCGTCGCTTGGAGCGCCTTTATATTAAAACCGGCCTTGCCGTTCACAAAGAAATGTACTATAACCACATACTCCAATACAAGGATGCTCTTTCCTCAGCCAAGACCACATACTACACAACCTTAATCAGGACAGCTGATGGGAACACTAGAGCCCTATTCTCAACTCTCAACAATATTCTGAAACCACCTGATGCTCTACCACCTCATTTACTCACAGTTACACAGTGTGATACCTTCATGACCTTCTTCAATGCCAAAATTGAAAATATCCACCAGACACTGACTGCTACTAAAAACTCTGCATCCTATCTGCACTCTTGGCCTACATCTTCCTTCAGCTCTCCGCTCACCAGCTTCATACTGCCAACTGTCTCTGAAATAATTGGTCGCATTCATAAATCCAAGTCATCTACCTGCCAGTTAGACCCCCTACCTACCCACCTGGTCAAAATCTGCCTACCTGCCCTGTCCGCGTTAATAACTGGCATCATTCATTCCTCACTGACTGCTGGTGTTGTTCCATCATTATTAAAGACTGCTGCAATAACACCAACACTGAAGAAACCTGGCACCGATCCGAATGATTTGAACAACTTTCGTCCCATCTCAAACTTGCCATTTCTCTCCAAAATACTAGAAAGAATGGTTGCAGCTCAGGTCCACACCCATCTGTCTGACAACAATCTTTATGAACAATTTCAGTCAGGCTTCCATCCCCTCCACAGCACTGAGACAGCCCTAGTGAAAATCACAAATGACCTCCTGATTGTTGTAGGGAAAAGTAATTTGACACAGTGTTGAGAGGATGTTATACTGCCCCCTACTGACAGCTTTTGTAAGTTTTTCTGTTCTGAATAAAAACACGTGTGACAACAATAGGTTATGGGCCCAGAGCGTCGCTAAAAAGCCGTGTTGTGATATAAACAGTGTTGTGGGATTCACAATGGAAGATAAACTGTTTATTGACAAGCTGAGCGGACCAGAGAACTGGGCAACATGGAAATTTCAGATGGAGCACTTGCTGAAGGCAAAAGGACTGTGGGGCATGGTAATGGAAACGGATGTGCTAGCTACAGGAGCTAATGCTGCTGCACAAGCTGAGTTTCAACGACGGAAAGAAAAGGCATTTTCTGTCTTGGTGCTGAATGTAAGTACACCCCAGCTGTACCTGATAACAAGCTGTCGGACCCCAAAAGAAGCGTGGGATACGCTCAGAGGACATTTTGAGAGAGACACTCTTGCAAATAAACTGTTCCTAAAGAAAAAATACTTCAGATGTGAAATGAAGGAAGGAGAAAGTTTAACTGAACATTTAAAACGAATGAAGGAACTGACTGACAAGCTTGGGGCAATAGGTGCTATAATTAAAGAGGAAGACCAGATTGTAACTCTCCTGGGTAGTTTGCCATCAAGCTATGCTACAATTGTCACTGCATTAGAAACAAAGATGGACAATTTGACACTGCAGTTTGTTCAGCAAGCATTAATAAATGAAGAACAAAAGAAAGTGCAAGCAGATGATAATGGAGCTGCATCAGGTGGTGCATCAGCCATGTCAACGCAAGTTCGTGGAGATATGCAGCCTAATTCTAAGGCAGTCGGAGCTGACAGATCCAGCTCATGGAGATGTTACAAATGTGGAAAAGAAGGTCATATAAAGCGTGACTGTCCAAGAGGAAAAAGGAAAAATAAAATCCACAAGGCCAAAAGCATGATGTGTAAAGATACTGAAGAGTCATCTGAGAGTGCTTTTGTAGTTAAAGAGACTAATCAGAATGAGGTGTCACAACAGGCTCAGTGGTTGATTGACTCTGGAGCATCAAAGCACATGACTTGCTATAAAGAATGTGTTCAAGACTACCAACAGTTTTCAGAACCACAATCTGTAAAACTTGGTGACGGCAGGGTGGTGGATGCACTAGGACTTGGTAACATCAAACTCAGAATGACATTCAAAGTCAGTGATGTAAAAAATATCACAATGTATGATGTGCTGTATGTTCCCAAGCTATCCGGAAATCTTTTCTCAGTGGGAGCTGCTACAAGGAAAGGAAATACAGTGCAGTTCAAGAAGTCTCGCTGCTACATACGTGGGAAAGATGGAACTCTCCATGGGATGGGAACACAAAGATCTGATGGACTATATCAGCTGGACGTCGAGGGAAGTTTGCCTGTGTGTCACGGTGCATCAAGTGCATCAGTAACAGCCAGCCTGTGGCATCAGCGCCTGGGTCACACCAGCAAATTAAAGGAACTCAAAAATCTGGTAAATGGAGTGGATTTTACTGCAGAGAAAGAAGCTACCTTCTGTGAAGCCTGTGTGGAGGGCAAGCTGTCCAGAAAACCACACAAGCCAGTGGGAGAGATTCGCTCCAAACATAAGTTGCAGTTGATCCATAGTGATGTCTGTGGTCCCATGCAGACTGAGTCAATAGGTGGAGCAAAGTACTTTGTGACTTTTATTGATGATTATTCCAGATGTTGCAAGGTCTACTTCCTGAAACAAAAAAGTGAGGTTCTTAGCAAATTCAAGGAATTTGAAAAAACATTCTCCAATGAGTGTGGACAGAAAGTCACAAGGCTGAGAACAGATAATGGTGGGGAATACACATCCAGTGAATTTCAAGAATACTTGAAAGCTCAAGGTATCCACCATGAGATGACTGTACCTCACACACCTCAGCAAAATGGTGTTGCTGAAAGGAAAAACAGAACACTGATTGAAGCAGCCAGAAGTATGCTGTCTCATGCTAAGTTGCCAAAAATGTACTGGGCAGAGGCTGTAGCAACTGCAGCATATATACAGAACAGGTTGCCCACATCTGTTCTGAGGAAAGCGACACCCTACCAGAGATGGAGTGGCAAAAAGCCAGACATGAGTCACATAAGAGTATTTGGTTGTGTTGCTTATGCACATATCCCAGACACAGAAAGAAGAAAACTGGACAAGAAAGCTGTGAAGCTTCGCTTCATGGGATACGCAAACAATGCAAAGGGCTACCGTCTCTTAGATGAAGAGAAAAGGAGGATTCTCATTCGTCGAGATGTCATCTTCAATGAATCTGACTTCGGCTGGAAACAGGAAGTGGATGTATCCTGTTCAGAGAAGGAAATATCCATCAATACTGATGAACGGCAAACACCATCTGACGATGCCACTGTCAGTGAATCTGCTAGAGAAAGCAGCAGAATCAGGAAGCCTCCAAAAAGATATGGATATGATGAGTTTGCTGACAAAGTAACTGTTGATCATATTGCCAGTGTGAGTTGTGTTACAGAGCCAAGCACACTAAAAGAGGCATTAATGAGTCCTAATGCAAAGGAATGGCAGGAGGCGGCTGACTTGGAATATGAGTCACTGCTAGAAAATGAGACGTGGGACTTAGTGGATTTACCAAAGGATCGGAAGGCAATAGGATCGAGGTGGGTGTTCAAAGTCAAGCATCACAGTGACGGACGAGTGGAGAGACACAAGTGTAGACTCGTTGCTAAAGGCTACTCACAGATGTATGGTGCTGACTATGATGAAACTTTTTCACCTGTGGTACGATTCAGCTCAATTCGTACATTACTGGCTTTTGCTGTCCAGAATAATCTACATGTACACCAGATGGATGTAGTAACTGCATTCCTAAATGGACATCTGGAGGAAGAAATCTACATGGAGCAACCAGAGGGATACATCAAACGAGGACAGGAACATCTTGTGTGCAAACTGAAGAAGTCAATATATGGGCTGAAACAGTCTCCTCGCTGTTGGAGCAAGGCTTTCACAGAGTTCATGAAAGACATTGACTTTAAACAGAGCACATCAGACCCATGTGTGTTCGTGAGATCTCGACAGGAGCTAGAGATTCTAGCTGTGTATGTTGATGATCTGATTTTGATCACAGAATCAACAGAAAGCATGGATGAGTTGAAACAAGCTCTCAAAAGGCGTTACAAGATGAAGGACATGGGGGAGCTGTCCTATATCCTGGGCATCTCTGTTGTTCAAGACAGAGCAAAGAAGTGTGTCTTTCTGCATCAGAAGCATTACATTGAAACCATTCTCCAGAAGTATGGAATGAGCAATGCTAATCCCATTGCAACCCCTGCTGATGCAAATGTAAAGTTAAGAAAGGACGATGGTGTCAGTAAACCTGTGAACTCAAGTACTTATCAGTCCATGGTAGGTAGTTTGTTGTATGCAGCAATGGCCACACGGCCAGACATAGCACAAGCAGTGAGTGTTGTGTCAAAGTTCAATCCAAATCCAAATACTGCACATCTGACAGCTGTGAAGAGAATTCTTCGATACTTGAAGGGAACAGTGAATCTTGCCCTCAAGTATGAGCAGTCAGAGTCAGGAACTTTGATTGGTTTCTCAGATGCTGATTGGGCCGGAGATCAGGATGACCGTCGCTCAACAACTGGAAATATGTTTTTCCTGAGTGGAGGAGCAGTGAGTTGGTTCAGCAAGAAACAGGCAACAGTTGCACTGTCAACAGCAGAAGCCGAGTATATTGCACTCAGCCAAGGAGCTCAAGAAGGTACCTGGCTGAAGCGATTACTGACTGAACTTGGAATGAGTGATTCACCTACAGTGATCCTGGAGGACAATCAAGGAGCTATCGTAATCGCAAAGAATCCAGTCAATCATTCAAGAACTAAACACATAGACATTCGCTACCATTACATTCGTGAATGTGTGCAGAATGGGCAAATACAAGTACAGTATTGTCCGACATTTGATATGAAGGCAGATATCTTGACCAAGCCACTGACAAGACAAAGGTTTGAGTACCTTAGGAGAGAGATCGGGCTTAACCCTGTTTAGGTCTTTGTAATATGCTTACTGTACTGTCTATTGTTCAATATGTTATGAAAACAGTACGCAAGGTAACAGTTAATAAGAGGAAAAATAATAAGAAAAAAAAAACAAACATGCAAGTTTGGAAGGATTTATTATTTTGACATTATTTGTGAGGTTTAGCACTGATCTTAGTTATGGAAATTGCTTAAGTGCTTAAATGCCAGTGTAAAATTAAGTGGGAGTGTTGTAGGGAAAAGTAATTTGACACAGTGTTGATAGGATGTTATACTGCCCCCTACTGACAGCTTTTGTAAGTTTTTCTGTTCTGAATAAAAACACGTGTGACAACAATACTGATGGCATCTGATTCTGGACTTCTCTCCATTCTGGTTCTCCTCAACCTGAGTGCAGCCTTTGACACTGTTTCTCATGACATCCTCCTGGACAGATTAGCCTCCATTGGAATCACTGACATCCCTCTGGCTTGGTTCACATCATATCTCTCTGGCCGCACACAGTTTGTTCAAATCAAGAACCTGAGATCCAGTCTCTAGTGGTGTTCCCCAGGGCTCTGTCCTTGGCTCCCTCCTGTTCATTATTTATCTTCTGCCTCTTGGTCACATTCTCAGGAAATTTGACATACAATTCCACTGTTACGCTGATGATACCCAACTCTATCTTTTCACTAAGCCTACTTCCACTCTGCCACCCATAGCTTTATTCGACTGCTTACTGGAAATTAGTCATGCTCTCACTCAATTTTCTTAAAGACTGAGGTCCTCCTCATCGGTACCAGATCAACCTTAGCATCACTCAACACTTTCTCCATGTCCATCGACAATTCCACTGTTCCTCAATCCCCTCAAGTAAAGAGCCTGGGTGTCATCCTGGATAACACACTATCTTTTGAAGCCCACATCAATAGCGTTACTCGGCCTGCATACTTCCATCTACATAAGATCAATCGTCTCCGTCCCTCACTTTCACCAACCGCTATCCTGGTAAACACCCTGATCACATCCCGTCTGGACTACTGTAACTCTCTCCTCTTTGGTCTTCCGCGGAAGTCTCTCCACAAACTCTAACTGGTACAGAACGCAGTCGCTCGTATCATAACCAGAACTCCCTCTATTGAACACATCACTCCTGCCCTGCAGCAACTTCACTGGCTCCCTATCAAATCCCACATTGACTTTAAGATTCTACTGCTCACGCTCAAGATCCTTCACAACCTGGCACCATCATATCTCTCTGAACTTATCCACATCTACACACCTTCTCGAACTCTCCGATCCTCCTCTGCCAACCAACTCTCTGCTCCATCTGCCAACTTAACCACCATGGGGTCAAGAGCTTTCAGCCGATCTGCCCCCCGCCTATGGAACTCTCTCCCACCAGATATTCGCATTTCAGACTCTGTCTCCACCTTTAAATCCCGCCTGAAAACGCTCCTATTCAGAGTGGCATACTCCGTCTCTCACTAACTATGCAATCTTCATTCTTGTTTATGTATTGTACTAATGCACTTTGTAGTCACATTCATATTTATTCTTTATCTTTGCACTAAATGTCACCAGATTTATATTGTTTGATGTACTGTTGTTGTGTTATATGTGCCTTGTAAGGTGACCGTGAGTGCTTTGAAAGGCTCCTTTAAATAAAATGCATTATTATTATTATTAGTACATGTTCTCATGTTTATACACAGTTCATCCACACAAACACCATCACCTCTTTAGAATCGTTGAGACGGAGATATTTTCCATTTGGGTCGACCTCCACAAGGACTGGATCTTGCATCTGTGTCTGTGGGAGACAACACACACACACAAATGCGCACACACAGACACACATTCAGCATTTCGCATTATAAATAGAAACTCTTTTCTCATGGTTGGTGCTAAAAGTTGGTAAACAGGGAGAATATTGTAGTTTAATAAGAGCAAATAAGTGACTGTAAGATAAACTAAAACACTGTGTAGTATCTGGACTGATTATTATACTTCAATGGTTGTCACAATCTCTTCATGACACTTGATGAGCTCAACAAGGAGTTTGTCTTCTTTGGTCCAACGCTTCAGGTCCATCCATCTCAGGTCAGAGGGAGGAGAATGGATTCCACGACCATCGGCCCATATCTGTAAAATACAAAGTTCACAGATTATAACAACAATCATCATCATTTAATTTAAGAGAGAAAGAAATGAGAAAAAAGAAAGAAAGAACATAAATGAACAAATCAAAGACTTACCCTGACATTCTTCTCAGCTTTGATTTTAATTGACTTCTCAAATATGAACATGATGGGGTCTTCATCGTTGAGCTTTACTCGTAACTTCCAGCCTTCCAGTTTCAGGTCCTGCAAGAGAGAAATTGGACACAAGAAGGAGGATGAAGGAAAAACAAGTTAATGTTACAGTGTTAAATCCATGAGTGTGTGACATTTAAAGTGTTGACATGAAAACAAGAGAAAGTAGATTCTGAGGTAAATACTGTAGAGGGTCGTTAGCTTGGCTTTAATGGTCCATTTAAAATAATCCTGGATACACTAAAGAACATAGATTAATAGACTAACAGTACATGTTCTCATGTTTATACACAGTTCATCCACACAAACACCATCACCTCTTTAGACTTGTTGAAGAGACGGAGATATGCTCCATTTGGGCCGACCTTCATAAAGACCTCTGTTGAGTTCTTTCCAGCCGGGTTGGTGTCATTATGTTGGCTTGCCTCTGGCCTCTGTGGGAGAGCACACACACACACACACACACACACACACACACTCAGATTATTCATTCAGGTGAGTTCAAATTTAGATGTGTAATCAATATTGTGTTTTTAAGGATGTTGAGGATAACCATCAGACTATGGAGCAGACGGTCCTGGGAGTCTTTGCCATAAAGAAAGAAGGTGCAGAACCAACAGAAAAGCTGGAAGATGTTGGAATAATAAGTGCTTCATGACCTTGGTAATGTTGCAAATGGACTGGTCATTTTATTTGGCCTCATGTACTCACTGGGCTTGAGCTCCCCAACAAACCTGGAGTACACATTTGAGGTTCTGCAAAACTTGTGATGGAACTAGATGGTAACAACCTCTCAAGAAACACCCAAGTGTTAAAACACAAACTACGTCCTATCCTATCCATGATCTTGTTTTGTCTTCTCCTGCCCTTTTGTGACTTTCTACAATTTAATCACACACTTCCATCCATCCCCCGTTACACATTTAGTATTTGCGAGCTCCCTGCTTCTTGTGAAGAAGTTTTAATTTTATTTCTTTAAGGAAACATTTAAGTTGCTCTTGGTTGCAAATGTGTTTTTTCCTCTTTTCTTTTTTTCACCTTGTTCTGTTCTGACACTGCTGGACTTACTGTTTGCATCTCTTCATCTGTTCCTGCTACATTGAGAGGCTGCCCTTCAGCATCATCACTAAGGTTCTTATTTACTCCTTCAGTTTCATCTGGTCTTCTCCTGGTCTCTGTGTAAAAACAAAGACAGTGATATTATAGAATAAAAGATGTTCATCTCAGGAAGTTTGATGTTAGTCTAACATGACATACAAGAACTCTGATAATAAGACTGTAAGTACTCCATGAATCAAAATATTAAAATAAAAGATCCTGTGAGAGGCACTACAATTCATTAGTGACTTACTGATCATGCTTTGTCTCCTTTTCCACACAAAAAAGAAAACTGCAACAATAAACACGATGCAAACAACCAAACTAACAGCCAAGCCGATGATGACAGGAGAAGAACTGGACTGGACATTTAAGAAAACATCTGCAAATGATACAACACACAGAATAACAGGTAATTTATACAACGCTGAACCTCAGCTATTTGAAAGTAAAACCAACATGTGAGAATACAATTGTATCTTTTACCTGCAACAATAATGTATGTCTCTCTGATCTGGTTGATCTTGTTCTGTTGGACTCTACAGGTGATGCTGTTGCTGAGTCTCTTCTCCACAGTCACTCTGCTGCTGACAGTATAAAAACCATCAGGACCTCTGACTGTCTTTGTAGGTTCAGCAGAGAGGAGGTTTCCCTCACTGTCCAGCCAGAGCACCTCAGGCTGTGGATGCCAGCCTTTAGACTCACACTGTAACACTGCTCCTCTGTCTCTGTCAATACCTGCTAAACTGATGACAGGCGAGGAGACGGCATCTGATGCTGTGGGGAAAAAACACAGCAGTAATATTTCTCACATTCAAACATAAATATAGAACCATGTGATTATTGGAAATTGACATAATGGATATAACGTTGTGTTATATTGAATGACCTTTTCGAAGGTATATTCATTACTATAGTATTATTAATATAAGGACATAGGTAACAAGCCTTTTAGGGAACTGTACTTGTTGTTCTAGGTTTTTCTACTTTGAACACCTTGAACATCCATTTACTGAGCTGTGGTCTATTTAAACTTCATTAAAACTGGTTTGAGGGATGTGGTTTTACTAATTTCTGAAAAATAATGGCTGAAAGCTGTGTTGATTGTACGAACATTCTTTTTTGCATAGACGTCACCAATCTGCACTATAAACACATACAATGTAAAAAAAAAAATTCAACTTACCAACAACAAGCTCAACAAAAGATTCTTTATTGAAGTCTGGAATGAAGCATCTGTATTTTCCCTCATCAGAAAGTTTCACTTCAGAGAGTTTCAGTGAAATGTCTCCCTGCTTCAGCCCGTTGATGGGCACTGATGTTCGCCCCTTATAGGATGGATGTGTAGCACTTATGAGTTCCTGACCAGCACGGCACACATGGACGTCTCTGGGGCTCAAGTCAGGTCTCATCCACTCCACTATCAGGGCAAAAACATCCTTTGCAGGTTGCAGTTGACATGGCAAAATGACGTCACCACCAACTGTTGCCACGATTGGCTGAGATGAACCGATTAACTGGGACTGACCTGGAGAGAAAAAAATATTAATTCCTGCCGTAAGAGCTAGAAAATTAAATCTGTTCATCCCTAACCCTAATCCTTTTAGACCATTTTCATTTAAAAACAAACAGTGTAGTGTCTGCCATCCATGGGACAGTTTTCTGACAAGTAAACCTCCATGTATCAAAAGGTTTTCACACTTTTCATTGATATTAATGTTTAGTACATGGCCATCTGTCTGCTTACAATGAATCTTACCAAGTTTGGTGACTGATTTTTCCTCTGGTACCTCCATAAGGTTCACATTTATAGTTTTGAAAGAAACTGTTGGATGGATTGCCTCAGTTTCAGTGAGGATAAATTGTAATAACTTTGGTGATAACTTTTCATCTACACAATGATGAAGTGAAAATGAACCTGGGTCCATGTTAGTGTTTAAGTTACCTCGACAACAGTGTGTCAGGAGAAGATGGAGAACCACAACAAAGACTTTGAGCGGAGATTGGAGCGACAGTCTGTTCATCTGGTGAAGCATCCTGTAGTTTGGAAAGAGGTCAGTGATACAATAAATGGAAACATGTTTTAAATTTGTATTGGGTGTTTGATTCCTGAGTAGGCTTTAAAAAATGTTTTGTGGATTTGGCTGACCCAATTTTGCATATATATGTATATACGCATACTCTTCTTATTCAGCCTCTGTTTGAGTTCAGACCCTTCCTGGCAAAATGCTTAATTCCTACTCATATAAAAGTAAAACTGGCAACATATCCATTAATGGAGTTACATTTTCACTTCTGTCAGTGCAGATAAATCTATAGAAAGTTCTGCAGCCGTCCAAAACTATATGCAATCTCATCTATGTATTGACAAATGAATGATACACTTTCACTTTTGTTTCCAGCACGGTTAAGACTGAATCTACATATTTTGGCAATGCTGGACTTGTCTCATCTTTTAGCCTTCATTATAATCCTCTTCTACAAAATCCATATCCAAATCTGATTGAATGTTATAATAATGATGAATTACAATCACAACATTTGATATACGTTTCATGTATCGTTACAGTTTCTCTCACACAAAGGTTTTAAACCATACTTAATAGTCAGAGTATTACTGCAGAGCCCAGTCTGAATACAGACCCACTGCTGTAAGCTGAAAAGTGTAGAAAAGGCTCAATTAAATTCAGAAGACTTACTTGCTGCGAGACGTGTCGGCCATTTCATTAAACTGCACATAGTTATAGTCTGTAAATAACTGACAGGCTTATCAGTTGTGCTTCAAACATGATAGTAACAGCCATGCTTTACTTCTTTAACGTCCAAGTTTGGCCATCCAGTTTTTTTCTCTTATTTACTCTTTGATTTGACAGGCTCACACTCTTATCTTAATAAATATGATAATTATTCCATGACATACAATAACATGAGAGAGTTCAGTGACCAACCATGAGTAACTTTTCAAAACGTACCCTAACCACTGTCAGTTGATGCAGATTTAACTGACATTTTGAATGGCATAGTTTTACATACTTACGTTTACCTTATTAAAGTATTTGAATTTACTGAATGTTTTTACATTTACATTAGAAAATACTGATCAGATTGCTTTCTAGGTTTTTTGCTGCAATGATGTGCAGGGACTCTTCGGGTGGGAGGGGCCAAAAAAAGTTTTGAAAAAGAACATCTTCACTGTCCACAGGGTAAAGGTTACAATATTTTTGGGGATATCTGAACCAATCAGAAAGCCATAGATGGTTTACCCCTCTTGACTGAGAGTCTATAACTCAAAGACCTCAAACCACAGCAAGAGGAAGTTCAGACCTACATTATATTTAAGCTGCATTCAGTCTGACGCTCAGACAGTCCGCAGCAAGACAGCATGGAGGTTACAGCTCTCTGTTTCCGACTGTGTGAGTACTCATTTGCAGGGTTATTATAGGTTTGAAATTTTTATTAGTTTTTATTTTAATTCAGTTTTTCAGTTCGCTTTTCTATTTCAGTTCTGTTTTAGTTAGTTTAACAAGTGGTAATGTAGTTTTAGTTTAGTTTTCATTTGGTTTTAATCTTAGTTTTTCAGGTATTATGAGGAAGGTCTTGATTAGTAGAGAGCTGAAAAGGACGAAATAATGCCTGACATTGAGGTAAAATTTGCTGTGTTTGTGGTCTCCGTACTGGAGGCCGTTATTTCAAGAAGTCAAACTGAACAGAATACAGTAAAAATTGATTTCAGTTGACTGAATTATTTTTTCACTGCTAATTTTAGTCTTAGTTTTAGTTAACTATAATAACCCTGCTCACTTCATCACAGCGTCATGGTTTCCTCTCTTTTTAAAAGTTTTAGTTCTGCACATGTAAGCATCTCTGTCTGTTGTACAACTCTGTTCCTTTGTTTATTCAGTGATGCTTCAAATCATTCAGCTGGGGACACAAAGTCAGAAAGGTGGTAAGTAACTAATACGAAATCCAAGAGATACTGTTTTAATTTGTTGTTTCTTTGTTTGCATCAATCTTTAATCTAAAACCTAAAATTCACTTTTTAAAAAGTAATTTCCTCTCAGTTTCAGATGCAGTTTTTCTTCGTATCACTCCAAACAGACTGCAGCACTTTAAATACAACTCAGTTTCTCTTAACTGTGATGGAATTGATGATTCAGTTCAGTTGAGAGGAATTAGGACTAATGAGAAGTTTACGCCAGCATGTCAAATTAAGAGGACACCAACAGGGTCCTTCTGCACCTTTGCTAGAGCCTTTCCTGGAGACAGTGGAGAATACTGGTGTGAGACTGATGGAGGAGAGAGAAGCAACAGCATCAGCATCACTGTCACTGGTACAGTATGTTCATTATGTTTCCAATACCACAATATATCCATTTTTATAAATATAAATATATCCATAACTTGAGAGAAGATTATGAACAATGAGCCATCATCGTAAATGCCCCATGTTGACAGCTCAGCACTGTCAATTAACATTTTATTACCATTCATGTGAGGTCAGGGTCAAACCAGAACCTTTCTCTGTTCAAAGGTATGTGTCTGTGGTAAAATCTAAAATCATTTTTTCAATTACAATACAAAATTACAAATGAACTATGGGGTATGTGTACATCCCTGCCTACTGATTGGAGAAGGGGTGTTGACTGACTTTTTCAGTTTTCTACTGTATTACTGTAACAGTTTACATATAAAATATTTCTAACTTATTTTCATTATGCTATTCAGGTGGTTCTGTGATCCTGGAGAGTCCTGTTCATCCTGTGAAGGAGGGAGGCGATGTGACTCTGCGCTGCAGAAACAAGAAAAACTCTACCAACCTCCGAGCTGATTTCTACAAAGATGGAGTCCTCATGCGGCGCAGTCCTGTAGCAGAGATGACCATTAACAGTGTTTCCAAGTCTGATGGAGGACTCTACAGGTGCAGCATCTCTGATGTGGGAACATCACCAGAGAGCTGGTTGGCTGTCCAAGGTGAGACACAAGAATGTTAAGTAACAAAATAAAGATGACATTTTTGTAGTTGTATGGCCAGAATTCATGTAGATTATACATAATGATGGTAACCCTACTTATGAGAAGTACAATTTGACATTCAGTGGAAACATAAATAAAAGTTTGCTTGAAAAAGTAGTTTAGGTTTTGTGATTTGTTTCCCTTATTCCCAATTTTCTACTGATACCCCAATAGTGTACATATAGCATATTTGTAACATTTGTTCAATATGTTGTATCAGCTAGTTCTGTGATCCTGGAGAGTCCTGTTCGTCCTGTGATGGCAGGAGACGATGTGACTCTACGCTGCAGAGATAAGGAAAACTCCACCAACCTCCGAGCTGATTTCTACAAAGATGGAGGCTTCATGCAGAGCAGTCCTGTAGCAGAGATGACCATTAACAGTGTTTCCAGGTCTGACGGAGGACTCTACAGGTGCAGCATCTCTGGTGTGGGAACATCACCAGAGAGCTGGTTGGCTGTCAGAGGTGAGACATAAGAGTGTTATATATAACAAAATGAAGATGACATTTTTCCTAGTTGTATAAATGTTTTTATCTTGAGTAAATTATGACTTCATAAGTATGTGAGAATAAAGAACATAGATATATGACAAAGACTAGACCTCTGGAGTCCGTGGGTACCCCAGTTAGTAGGATAACGGTTAAATAAATGTTTAATGTATCACATGTTCCTTGTAATGTTGTAACGTGAAAATGTCTCTTTTTTTTCCTCATGTTCTTTGCATGTCACAAAGAAACTCAGAGCTCTTCTTCAGACGACACCTCCCATCACACCTGTCATATTTACCTCGTCTTAAGGGCTGTGTTCACCATTGTGATGGTGGCTCTGCTGCTGCTGCTGGTGGGACTACTTCACTGTGGGAAACTCAAAGTTGCATAGAAAAAAGTGAAATCCACTCACTATCTTGTAAGATTGAAGATTGTCCGCTACGTATCAACCTGTGTACCTTCATGATGGAGTTTTGTTTATTAGGGCCCGAGCACTGACCAGCGTGAAGCCTTATTGTACCTGTAAACCGACATGCATGGGGTTCACCGCTGCTTGCAGCTTTAATTTTTATTTCATTTCTCATATGTATACTTCTTATCATGTTTATCAGTTGGTAGTATTGACTAATTTTGGTGAGGCAGTCGCAATACAGCAGCTTGTACACCACAACATTTTATAAGCACGTATAATAATGATTTTTATTTTAGAACTGCAAAATAGCGACATAAGCTGTTAGAGTTTCTTCCCATGTAGGTATATTTGTATGTTGGCTGTTGAGGTTAAAGTCAAAAGTTGAAAACCACAGAGGCAGACGTGTTTTCATTAAAAAATGTGTCATCAGTCTTCATC
Organism: Scomber colias; assembly: GCA_021039105.1. Taxonomy (NCBI): domain Eukaryota; kingdom Metazoa; phylum Chordata; class Actinopteri; order Scombriformes; family Scombridae; genus Scomber; species Scomber colias. The sequence continues at coordinate 497,888 of JAJDFG010000172.1, forward strand.
TATGTTGTTATTTTAGATGCTGCAGATACGGGTGATCATTTGAGTTTCTTAGACAAAAGCACATAATGTAAAGAAACTTATAGAGTTAAACGATCTGAGTATAAACTAAGGTATTAAATATTCACACAGATTAGCAGGTTACACTATGCAATGAAATGTATTGCTTTGCAGTCTGTCTGCAATGCTGTTTATATTAAAATACAACATACATATAATAATAAAGGTGCATACTGATGGTACAGGTTAATACAGTATGTGTAAAAAGAGTGTACTGTGCAAACTTGCCATGTTCAAAGTATTATGTGTATAGCAGCATAACAGAGTAATGTAATAGGGAATACAGATAAATGTGCAGAATAAAATTATAAATACATGAACTTAAATTGAATGCCTGTGGGCAGTGCTGTTGGGTTGTATGGACTGCTGCAGATCATTTTCTTTTAATAATGAGAAAGGTGTTTCTATTCTTCAATAAAAAATTATTTGAAAAACATTTGTTTATAGACTATATTCTGGTGTGCATGAAATCCTTGCTGCCTTTCTAAAAAATGACCTCTTCCCCAGTTCAGCTTTGATCAGAGAGGGAGTTTTCTGAACTTCTGGCAAGACGGAGATGAAGGCCATGAAGAGTTCCATCCAGAGCTCTTTGTGGACAAGAAGGAGTCTACACTACTCCCCACCAAGGTGAGATCCCTTTTAAGAATAGGTGTCCTCTCCCTTTAATCCCTTCTGCATTTTAACTGTTGCAAAGAGCAACAATCTTCACCAAACTTGACCTCAGAAATGCTTACCATCTGGTCGGGATTTGTAGAGAACTATCAGTCAATCAATCAATCAATCAATCAATCAATCAATCAATCAATCTTTATTTGTACAGCGCCAAATCACAACAAAGTCATCTCAAGGCACTTTCCACATAGGTTCTAAACCGAACTCTTCAGGTTTTAACTTTAAAGAGACCCAACATTCCCACATGAGCAAGCACTTGGCAACAGTGGCAAGAAAAAACTCTGCCTCGACCGGTTGGGGTAAACTACCTTTTGGACTTAATGATGCTCCAGCAGTTTTTCAAGCTCTTATTAAAGGTGAACTCCGGGACATGCTCAACCATTTTGTGTTCTTGTATCTCGATGATATCTTGATTTTTCAAAAGTCTGGGCAGGATCACATCCAAAATGTCCACTGGGTTCTCCAGAGGCTCTTGGAGAATCATCAAAGCTGAGAAATGAGGTTCTATGTTCAAGAAGTGTTGTTCCTCGGCCTTATTGTGACAGCTGAGAGTTCAGAGATGGATTCCTCTGAGGTCAGTGCAGTCTCTGTATAAACACAGTCAGTCCTGTAGCATGGTGTAGAGCAATAAAGTCTATACTTTCAATTTGTTGGCATAATTCCATGTCTATAAAAATTAGCACAAAGATGGAAAACACTCTTAATACTTAACCCTAACCCCACATAATAAACTATTGTTTGGTGTTAAAAAAAAATGCTTCTAAACTGAAAAACAAAAAAACTAGAAAAAAATCAAAGCAAAGACTTTCATCAGTTAAAGGTGCAGTGTGTAAATATTTTTTTAGCAGCAGTATTTTTCGTCATTTGAAGTCTGACCATCGTTCATGTTGGTTACGTGATAAACCTCTCACACTTGAGGAAATTAAGAATGATATTAATCTTCTAAAAAACGACAAATCTCCAGATACTGATGGACCAATTTAGGAATTTTACAAATAATTTGCTAATTAAACTGGCTTTTTGTGTAGAAAAAGTGTAGAAAAAAACCCCACCATGACTCAAGGGTTGATGACTTTATTATGTTAAAATTGATTATTTATTTACATGATATTTTTGTATCTAAATAAAAAAACACACTGTTACACTTTACATGAGATAAAACTATTAAAAAAACTATTATAAAAAAGGAAATTATTGTTTTGAGTAATACAATAATTATTTTCACAGATAATAATAAAAAGTGCTGAAAGAATCTTAAATAGCATACATTTTATTGTGAACAATACAAAGCAAAGAATAAGAAGAATTAATTTTTTTTTTTTTTTAAAGTTCTCATCCCAAATGAATAATGCTTTTCCTGAGGTATAATTTTGGTGTTTTACTATTCACATTCAGCATTTTAGTGTTTTAATGGCATTAAAAACTGGTTGGTGAACAGGGAGACTATTGTAGTTTAGAAGAATCAAAAATAAAGTGACTGTAAAATAGATTAAAACACTGTGTGGTAGCTCGGCTGATTATTATACTTTAGTGGTTTTCACAATCTGTTCATTACAGTTGATGAGCTCAACGAGGATTTTGTCTCCTTTGGCCCAATGATTCAGGTCCTTCCATATCAGGTCAGAGGGAGGAGAATGGAAACCATAACTATTGACCCATATCTGTAAAATCCAAAGTTCACAGATTTCACAACAATCATCATTTAAGTTAAGAAAGAAAGAAAGAAAGAAAGAAAGAAAGAAAGAAAGACAGGAAGAAAGAACATAAATGAATAAATCAAAGACTTACCCTGACACTCTTCGCAGCTTTGAGTTTAAATGACTTGTTAAATGTGAACATGATGGGGTTTTGGTTGTTAACCTTCACTCGTAACCTCCAGCCTTCCAGTTTCAGGTCCTGCAGGAGAGAAATTGGACACAAGAAGGAAGATGAAGGAAAAACAAACAAGTTAATGTTACAGTGTTAAATCCATGAGTGTGTGACATTTAAAGTGTTGACATGGAAACAAGAGAAAGTACATTCTGAGGTAAATACTGTAGAGGGTCGTTAGCTTGGCTTTAATGGTCCATTTAAAATAATCCTGGATACACTTCATCAATGTAGAGCTACTAAACCTAACAGTACATGTTCTCATGTTTATACACAGTTCATCCACACAAACACCATCACCTCTTTAGACTTGTTGGTGAGACGGAGATAGTTTCTATCTGGGTCGAAGTCCACAAAGAATGGTGCCTCTCTCTGTGGGAGACAACACACACACACACACACACACACATACACACACAGACACATATTCAGCATTTAGCATTATAAATAGAATCTCTTTTCTCATGGTTGGTGCTAAAAGTTGGTAAACAGGGAGAATATTGTAGTTTAAAAGGAGCAAATAAGTGACTGTAAGATAAACTAAAACACTGTGTGGCAGCTGGGCTGATTATTATACTTCAGTGGTTGTTATGATGTCTTCATGACAGTTGATGAGCTCAACGAGGAGTTTGTCTCCTTTGGTCCAACGATTCAGGTCCTTCCATGTCAGGTTAGAGGGACCTGGAAAAGGGGGAGTACAACCTGAGGCCCATATCTGTAAAATATAAAGTTCACAGATTATAACAACAATCATCATCATTTAATTTAAGAGAGAAAGAAATGAGAAAAAAAGAAAAAAGAAAGAAAGAACGAAAGAAAGAAAGAAAGGAAGAAAGACAGAAAGAAAGAAAGAAAGAAAGAAAGAAATAACATAAATGAATAAATTCAAGACTTACATAGACTCTGTCCTCAGCTTTGAGTTTAATTGACTCCTCAAATGTGTACATGATGGGGTTTTGGTCGTTGAGCTTCACTCGTAACTTCCAGCCTTCCAGTTTCAGGTCCTGCAGGACAGAAATTGGACACAAGAAGGAGGATGAAGGAAAAACAAACAAGTTAATGTTACAGTGTTAAATCCATGAGTGTGTGACATTTAAAGTGTTGACATGAAAACAAGAGAAAGTACATTCTGAGGTAATTCTGTAGAGGGTCGTTAGCTTGGCTTTAATGGTCCATTTAAAATAATCCTGGATACACTAAAGAACATAGATTAATAGACTAACAGTACATGTTCTCATGTTTATACACAGTTCATCCACACAAACACCATCACCTCTTTAGACTCGTTGGTGAGACGGAGATATTTTCCATTTGGGCCGACCTTCACAAAGACCTCTGTTGAGTTTTTTCCAGCCAGGCTGGTGTCATTATGTTGGCTTACATTTGGCCTCTGTGGGAGAGAAAACACACACACACACACACACACACACACACACACACACACACACACACACACACACACACACACACACACACTCAGATTATTCATTCAGGTGAGTTGAAATTTACATGTGTAATCAATATTGTGTTTTTAAGGATGTTGAGGATAACCATCAGACTATGGAGCAGACGGTCCTGGGAGTCTTTGCCATAAAGAAAGAAGGTGCAGAACCAACAGAAAAGCTGGAAGATGTTGGAATAATAAGTACTTCATGACCTTGATAATGTTGCAAATGCACTGGTCATTTTATTTGTCCTCATGTACTCACTGGACTTGATCTCCCCAACAAACCTGAAGTACACATTTGAGGTTGTGCAAATCTTGTGATGGAACTAGATGGTAACAACCTCTCAAGAAAGGCCCAAGTGTTAAAAAACAAACTATGTCCTGTCCTATCCATGATCTTGTTTTGTCTTCTCCTGCCCTTTTGTGACTTTCTACAATTTAAACACACACTTCCATCCATCCCCCCTTACACATTTAGTATTTGCGAACTCCCTGCTTCTTGTGAAGAAGTTTTAATTTTATTTCTTTAAGGAAACATTTAAGTTGCTCTTGGTTGCAAATGTTTTTTTTCCTCTTTTCTTTTTTTTCACCTTGTTCTGTTCTGACACTGCTGGACTTACTGTTTGCATCTCTTCATCTGGTCCTGCTACATTGAGAGGCTGCCCTTCAGCATCATCACTAAGGTTCTCATTTACTCCTCCTTCAGTTGTATTCCAGCAGCTCTTGGTGTCTGTGTAAAAACAAAGGCAGTGATATTATAGAATAAAAGACGTTCATCTCAGGAAGTTTGATGTTAGTCTAACGTGACATACAAGAACTCTGATAATAAGACTGTAAGTACTCCTTGAATCAAAATATTAAAATAAAAGATCCTGTGAGAGGCACTACCATTCACTTGTGACTTACTGATCATGTTTTGTTTCCATTTCCACACAAAAAAGAAAACTGCAACAATGCAAACAACCAAACTAACAGCCAAACCGATGATGACAGGAGATGACCTGGACTGGACCTTTAAGAAATGATCTGCAAATGACACAACAAACAGAATAACATGTAATTTATACAACACAACCTCAGCTATTTGAAAGTAAAACCAACATGTGAGAATAAAATTGTATCTTTTACCTGCAACAGTAATGTATGTCTCTCTGATCTGGTTGATCTTGTTCTGTTGGACTCTACAGGTGATGCTGTTGCTGAGTCTCTTCTCCACAGTCACTCTGCTGCTGACAGTATAGAGACCATCAGGACCTCTGACTGTCTTTGTAGTTTCAGCCGAGAGGAGGTTTCCCTTACTGTCCAGCCAGAACACCTCAGGCTGTGGATGCCAGCCTTTAGACTCACACTGTAACACTGCTCCTCTGTCTCTGTCAATACCTGCTAAACTGATGACAGGCGAGGAAACTGCATCTGATGCTGTGGGGAAAAAACACAGCAGTAATATTTCTCACATTCAAACATAAATATAGAATCATGTGCTTATTGGAAATTGACATAATGGATATAACGTTGTGTTATATTGAATGACCTTTTCGAAGGTATATTCATTACTATAGTATTATTAATATAAGGACATAGGTAACAAGCCTTTTAGGGAACTGTACTTGCTGTTTAAGGTTTTGCTACTTTGAAAACCTTGAACATCCATTTACTGAGCTATGGTCTATTTAAACTTCATTAAAACTGGTTTGAGGAATGTGGTTTTACTCATTTCTGAAGAATAATGGCTGAAAGCTGTGTTGATTCTACCAACATTCTTTTCTGCATAGACGTCACCAATCTGCACTATAAACACTAATGTAAAAAATGTTTTTACCAAACTTACCAACAACAAGCTCAACAAAAGATTCTTTATTAAAGTCTGGAATGAAGCATCTGTATTTTCCCTCATCAGAAAGTTTCACTTTAGAGAGTTTCAGTGAAATGTCTCCCTGCTTCAGCCCGTTGATGGACACTGATGTTCGCCCCTTATAGGATTGATGTTTAGCACTTATGAGTTCCTGACCAGCACGGCACACATGGACGTCTCTGGGGCTCAAGTCAGGTCTCGTCCACTCCACTGTCAGGGCAAAAACATCCTTTGCAGGTTGCAGTTGACATGGCAAAATGACGTCACCACCAACTGTTGCCACAATTGGCTGAGATGAACCAATTAACTGGGACTGACCTGGAGAGAAAAAAATATTAATTCCTGCCGTAAGAGCTAGAAAATTAAATCTGTTCATTCCTAACCCTAACCCTTTTAGACCATTTTCATTTAAAAACAATCAGTGTAGTGTCTGCCATCCATAGGACAGTTTTCTGACAAGTAAACCTCCATGTATCAAAAGGTTTTCACGCTTTTCATTGATGGTAATGATGGTAATGTTTAGTACATGGCCATCTGTCTGCTTACAATGAATCTTACCAAGTTTGGTGACTGATTATTCCTCTGGTAACTCCATAAGGTTCACATTTATAGTTTTGAAAGAAACTGTTGGATGGATTGCCTCACAATTTGGTAGAGATATTGATGTTTCACTGAGGATAAATTGTAATAACTTTGGTGATAACTTTTCATCTACACAATGATAAAGTGAAAATGAACCTGAGTCCATGTTAGTGTTTAAGTTACCTCGACAACAGTGTGTCAGGAGAAGATGGAGAACCACAACACACAAGACTTTGAGCGGAGATTGGAGCGACAGTCTGTTCATCTGGTGAAGCATCCTGCAGTTTGGAAAGAGGTCAGTGATACAATAAATGGAAACATGTTTTAGATTTGTATTGGGTGTTCGATTCCTGAGTAGGCTTAAAAAATATTTTGTGGATTTGGCTTACCCAATTTTGCATATATATATATACATATATATATCTATAGAAAGTTCTGCAGCCGTCCAAGCGTATATGCAATCTCATTTATGTATTGACAAATGGAAGTAGAGATACACTTTCACTTTTGTTTCCAGCACGGTTTAGACTGAATCTACATATTTTGGCAATGTTGGACTTGTCTCATCTTTTAGCCTTCATTATAATCCTCTCTATGGTACAAAATCCATATCCAAATCTGATTGAATGTTATAATAATGATGAATTACAATCACAACATTTGAAATACGTTTCGTGTGTCGTTACAGTTTCTCTCACACAAAGGTTTCAAAACATACGTAATAGTCAGAGTATTACTGCTGAGCCCAGTCCGAATACAGACCCACTGCTGTAAGATGAAACATGTAGAAAAGGCTCAATTAAATTCAGAGACTTACCTGCTGCGAGATGTGTCGGCCATTTCATTACACTGCACATAGTTATAGTCTGTAAATAACTGACAGGCTTATCAGTTGTACTTCAAACATGATAGTAACAGCCATGCTTTACTTCTTTGACGTCCAAGTTTGGCCATCCAGTTTTTTTCTCTTATTTACTCTTTGATTTGACAGGCTCACACTCTTATCTTAATAAATATGATAATTATTCCATGACATACAATAACATGAGAGAGTTCAGTGACCAACCATGAGTAACTTTTCAAAACGTACCCTCACCACTGTCAGTTGATGCAGATTTAACTGACATTTTGAATGCCATAGTTTTACATACTTATGTTTACCTTATTAAAGTATTTGAATTTACTGAATGTTTTTACATTTACATTAGAGAATACTGATCAGATTGCTTTCTAGGTTTTTTGCTGCAATGATGTGCAGGGATTCTTCGGGTGGGAGGGGCCAAAAAAAGTTTTGAAAAAGAACATCTTCACTGTCCACAGGGTAAAGGTTACAATATTTTGGGGGATATCTGAGCCAATCAGAAAGTCATATATGGTTTACCCCTCTTGACTGAGAGTCTATAACTCAAAGACCTCAAACCACAGCAAGAGGAAGTTCAGACCTACATTATATTTAAGCTGCATTCAGCCTGACGCTCAGACAGTCCGCAGCAAGACAGCATGGAGGTTACAGCTCTCTGCTTCCAACTGTGTGAGTACTCACTTGCAGGGTTATTATAGGTTTGAAATTTTTATTAGTTTTTATTTTAATTTAGTTATTCAGTTCGCTTTTCTATTTCAGTTCCGTTTTAGTTAGTTTAGCAAGTGGTAAAGTTCTTTTAGTTTAGCTTTCATTTGGTTTTAATCTTAGTTTTTCAGGTATTAAGAGGAATGCCTTGATTAGTAGAGGGCTGAAAAGGATGAAATAATGCCTGACATTGAGGTAAAATTTGCTGTGTTTGTGGTCTCCGTACTGGAGGCCGTTATTTCAAGAAGTCAAACTGAACAGAATACAGTAAAAATTGATTTCAGTTGACTGAATTATTTTTTCACTGCTAGTTTTAGTTAACTATAATAACCCTGCTCTCTTCATCACAGCGTCATGGTTTCCTCTCTTTTTAAAAGTTTTAGTTCTGCACAGAGACAGAGATGCATGTAAGCATCTCTGTCTGTTGTACAACTCTGTTCCTTTGTTTATTCAGTGATGCTTCAAATCATTCAGCTGGGGACACAAAGTCAGAAAGATGGTAAGTAACTAATACGAAATCCTAGAGATACTGTTTTAATTTGTTGTTTCTTTGTTTGCATCAATCTTTAATCTAAAATCTAAAATCCCCATTGTTTCTGTTGTAAGGTGGATACACCTACAATCAAATGTTTTGATCCAGTTCTGGATGTTTCATTTGGGACACTTTATAAAAAATAATTTCCTCTCAGTTTCAGATGCAGTTTTTCTTCGTATCACTCCAAACAGACTGCAGCACTTTAAATACAACTCAGTTTCTCTTAACTGTGATGGGACTGATGATTCAATTCAGTTTAGAGGGATCAGGACTAATGAGAAGTTTACGCCAGCATGTCAAATTAAGAGGACACCAACAGGGTCCTTCTGCACCTTTGCTAGAGCCTTTCCTGGAGACAGTGGAGAATACTGGTGTGAGACTGATGGAGGAGAGAGAAGCAACAGCATCAGCATCACTGTCACTGGTACAGTATGTTCATTATGTTTCCAATACCACAATATATCCATTTTTATAAATATAAATATATCCATAACTTGAGAGAAGATTATGAGCAATGAGCCATCATCGTAAATGCCCCATGTTGACAGCTCAGCACTGTCAATTAACATTTTATTACCATTCATGTGAGGTCAGGGTCAACTCAGAACCTTTCTCTGTTCAAAGCTATGTGTCTGTGGTAAAATCTAAAATATTTTTTTCATTTACAATACAAAATTACAAATGAACTATGGGGTATGTGTACATCCATGCCTACTGATTGGAGAAGGGGTGTTGACTGACTTTTTCAGTTTTCTACTGTATTACTGTAACAGTTTACATATAAAATATTTCTAACTTATTTTCATTATGCTGTTCAGCTGGTTCTGTGATCCTGGAGAGTCCTGTTCATCCTGTGATGGAGGGAGACAATGTGACTCTACGCTGCAGAAATAAGGAAAACTCCACCAACCTCAGAGCTGATTTCTACAAAGATGGAGTCTTAATGCAGAGCAGTCCTGTAGCAGAGATGACCATTAACAGTGTTTCCAAGTCTGATGGAGGACTCTACAGGTGCAGCATCTCTGATGTGGGAACATCACCAGAGAGTTGGTTGGCTGTCAGAGGTGAGACACAAGAGTGTTAGAATTCATGTAGATTATACATAATGATGGTAATTCTAGTCATGAGAAGTACAATTTGGCATTCAGTGGAAACATAAATAAAAGTTTGCTTGAAAAAGTAGTTTTTTTTTTTGATTTGTTTCCTTTTTCCCAATTTTCTACTGATACTGCAATAGTGTACATATAACATATTTGTAAGATTTTCTCAATTTGTTGTATCAGCTGGTTCTGTGATCCTGGAGAGTCCTGTTCGTCCTGTGATGGAGGGAGACGATGTGACTCTACGCTGCAGAGACAAGAAAAACTCCACCAACCTCCGAGCTGATTTCTACAAAGATGGAGTCTTCATGCGGAGCAGTCCTGTAGCAGAGATGACCATTAACAGTGTTTCCAAGTCTGACGGAGGACTCTACAGGTGCAGCATTTCTGGTGTGGGAACATCACCAGAAAGCTGGTTGGCTGTCCGAGGTGAGATATGAGAGTGTTATATATAACAAAATGAAGATGACATTTTTCCTAGTTGTATAAATGTTTTTATCTTGACTAAATTATGACTTCAGAAGTATGTGAGAATAAAGAACAGAGAGATATGACAAAGACTAAGCCTCTGGAGTCCGTGGGTACCCCAGTTAGTAGGATAATAGTTAAATAAATGTTTAATGTATCACATGTTCCTTGTGACATGAAAACGTCTCTTTTTTTTCTTATATTCTTTGCATGTCACAAAGAAACTCAGAGCTCTTCTTCAGACGACACCTCCCATCACACCTGTCATATTTACCTCGTCTTAAGGACTGTGTTCACCATTGTGATGGTGGCTCTGCTGCTGCTGCTGGTGGGACTACTTCACTGTGGGAAACTCAAAGTTGCATAGAAAAAAGTGAAATCCACTCACTATCTTGTAAGATTGAAGATTGTCCGCTGCGTATCGACCTGTGTGCCTTCATGATGGTGTTTTGTTTATTAGGGCCCGAGCACTGACCAGCACGAAGCCCTATCTGTAAACCGACATGCACGGGGTTCACCGCTGCTTGCAGCTTTAATTTTTATTTCATTTCTCATATGTATACTTCTTATCATGTTTATCAGTTGGTAGTATTGACTAATTATTGATGAGCCAGTTACAATACAGCAGCTTGTACACCACAACATTTTATAAGCACGTACATTCATGATTTTTATTTTAGAACTGCAAAATAGCGACATAAGCTGTTAGAGTTTCTTCCCATGTAGGTATATTTGTATGTTGGCTGTTGAGGTTAAAGTCAAAAGTTGAAAACCACAGAGGCAGACGTGTTTTCATTAAAAAAAATGCGTCATCAGTCTTCATCTATGTTGTTATTTTAGATGCAGATACGGGTGATCATTTGAGTTTCTTAGACAAAAGCACATAATGTAAAGAAACTTACAGAGTTAAACGATCTGAGTATAAACTAAGGTATTAAATATTCACAGTAGATTCACACAGAGCAGCAGGTTACACTATGCAATGAAATGTATTGCTTTGCAGTCTGTCTGTTTATATTAAAAAGGAGAAACAAAACAACAGTATCTGGAATGACTTTTAATAATGAGAAAGGTGTTTGTATTCTTCAATAAAAAATCATTTGAAAAACATTTGTGTATAGACTATATTCTGGTGTGGATTTTCCTCTCAAGAAAAATGTGTTGAAACAAAAAAACCCTTTATGTTCATGTTGTCTGGGGAAGCAAACATCAAACCAAGAGACTGTCAGCCAAAAACACACCAGACTTCTCTACAGTAACAACCAAATAAAAACTAACCACCTCATCTTTTCACTATTTGCTAACGTAGCATTAGCGCTTTTTAACAGTTTGCTAACTCAGAAGTTTGTGAAGAGACAGAAACATGAACAGCATCTAGTTTCAGTAAGTTTATGTCCTGAACATATTGTTGTGACAGTGTTCAACCCACCTTAAACTTCCCGGTGTGTGTGTGTGTGTGTGTGTGGGCATCAGCCAAGTGTCAGCACCGTAGTGTGTGTGTGAGTCGGTATCAGTGAAAACATGGAGCGGAGTTTCATTGATTTGGGGTTTCTCTCAATAAACAAGCGGAACGGATTCAATACTGAAAACAGCGCTGAGTGGACAGACTGATTCTTCTAGACTTTCGAATTGTTATCAGACGAAATGGATCTAATTCTGATTGTGAAATGAGTCATTTTGTGGCAGACAAATGTTCTGCACTCCAGCTTTAAATTTGAAGCAGTTGCTTTTTTTCACCACTGGAGGGAGCCAAAGACCAAACTGTCAATGCAGATTTTAATGTGAAGTTTTTCTTTCCTTTGAGGTACTAGTTCTTTACTGTAGTATTTCCATGTGAAGCTACTTTCTATATCTCAGAGGGAAATATTGTACTTTCTACTCCACTACTACATTTATTTGACAGTTTTAGTTACTTTTCAGATGAACATGTTATACAATGGATAATATAACAAGCTTTTAGAATACGACATTAGTAGTAGTAGTAAAAACATAGTAAAACTGAAGTATTTGTACCAACACACTGTTAAAGGAAGTAAAACCCAGTCATTTTCCGTCTCAGCTTACCTGGGATCACCAATCCTGCAGTCAAGGACGTCTCTATCTTTGATGACCATGCTTTCCTGCAGCAGCACCTCCGGCTCCCTGGAACGCCATCGTCGTCAGCGGGCCCATCAGCATCACAGCTAACCGTAACCACCGTTTTGAGCCGGGTTCAAGGGATCCAAATGCTTCTTCTTACAGTTTTTCTCTATTGCTTAAACACATTTCACGATACTGCCCTCACTTTTCACAAAACTCTAAACACAAAACACTTTTCTAAAGCTACGTACACTAAACCTCACACTTTCTTTTCAAAACCAACCCATCACACCAAAACAGTTGCTCATATGCTCAAAACCAACCCATCACACCAAAACAGGTGCTCATATGCTCAAAAGCAAACTCATCACACCAAAACAGATGCTCATATGCTCAAAAGCAAACTCATCACACCAAAACAGGTGCTCATATGCTCAAAAGCAAACTCATCACACCAAAACAGGTGCTCATATGCTCAAAAGCAAACTCATCACACCAAAACAGATGCTCATATGCTCAAAAGCAAACTCATCACACCAAAACAGGTGCTCATATGCTCAAAAGCAAACTCTGACACCAAAATACCACTCAAGGCCTGCAAAAATGTAAACACTACTGAGCATCATTAACCACATTACCAAAAAAATTGAAAACACAATTTTCACAGTGTGAGACTGTTCTTTTTACAGTTTCACAACTGCCAGGATGCATTTGAGCAACCCTTATTTATTCTCAAATATGTTTTGGGCATTTACTATAGATGTGTGCATTTCATGGGAATAGTTACATAATGCAGAAAATGCAGTAATATCACAACTCAATGCAAAAATGAGTCATGTCATGCCATGGACAATGACGTGGTCAATAACTGTTGCTCTCATTTCATCTGTAATGAAAATGCGTTGTCTTGCTTGCCCTCCTTCTCCTCTCCCTCCTTGGCCTGCTCCTCTTTGGACTGCTTCTCGCCCTCTTTGGCCCACTCCTCGGCCCGCTCCTCTCCCTCCTTGACCTGCTCCTCTCCCTCCTCGGCCTGCTCCTCTCCCTCCTTGACCTGCTCCTCTACCTCCTCGGCCCGCTCCTCTGCCTCCTCTGCCACGAACTCCTCTCCCTCCTTGACCCGCTCCTCTGCCTCCTCGGCCCGCTCCTCTGCCTCCTCTGCCTCCTCTGCCACGAACTCCTCTCCCTCCTCTCACACGAACTCCTCTTCTTCTGTCTTGATCATCCATTTTTGTTTTTGAACCTTCAGCAAACTGTATTGACTTATATAGGTGTGGTCACATCATTTGCAATAGGTGTTTTCAATTATGAGTCGTTGTGTTTACTGATTGACACCAGGTATGTTCATTGTGTTCAAGTTTTGCTGATTGTGGGTAGCATTTTGCATCACATGAGCTTCACAATGCATATTGGAGCAGAGTTATATGCAAAATGTGTTTTAGCACGGCAAAATGTGTTTAGAGTTTTGAGAAAAAGGGGATGGGTTTTGTGAACAGTGTCTACAGGTGAATTGTGTTTGTGGTTGTGGCAAAAAGGGAGTAGTTTTACTAAATGTGTTTAGGCAATTGGTCATTTGGTTTAGAGTACTGGGTTTTGTGTTTTGGCAATAGAGAAAAACTGTAATAGATTTTTATGTTTTCTTTGTCGTCACTTTTCGATAACGTTTTCTTCAACCTCGTCTTTATTTCTGTTGTCTTAGAGTTTGAGAAACACTGCTGTACAGAACAAAAAGGCTGTTGTTTGTTTGTTGGATTTTTTCTATGCGGTTGAATAAATAAATAAAAACTTTGGTTCAAATGCTGCTTGGGATCAATTTTGTAAAATTTAAAAAATAAGATGCTTCCAGAGTGAAAAACAAAATATTAGAAAGAATTCAAAGCACAGTTTAATATTGTGCACTATTAGTTATACCATTTAAATCTCTAAATTTGAAGTCTGTCCATCTTTCGTGTGGATTATATTATCAAATTGATAATTAATTAAGTTGTTGGTAAGTCTCCACCGCTGTCCTTTGTGAGGCATAAAGGGTTGAAATTAAATAAATTATATAAAATTAATGAGAATTAATGCAGCCTACTGCCCTCTTTATTATTTTCTTTTAATTGAGAAAAAAAGACTATGTACAACAAAACAAAACTGTATACATTCTGGTTAAATATAACAAATACAAAGAAAAGTAGACGTATATGTACAGAAAATGTACATATTATAACTAGAAATTAATGCTTGGGGATCTATATAAAGATTTTTAACACAGCACAATGTGTTACAGATTTAGCCATTTTTGGTTTTAGGGAGGATTTAATTGAAAGAATGTGTTGCTTGATCTCATTGATAAATGCAATAAAGCATGGTTTACTACCTGTCCATGTACATTTGTGGATATGGAATTTGGCCATTATAAAAATAATAAGATTTATCATGTACAGTACACATGAGAGTTTCTCTGTGTATTATTCTCTGAGACCCAACAATACATTCTTCCAAATTAAATTAAAACTTAAAAATCACAAAGGTTGTAAGATGCAAAATAAAAGTGCTTCATGTAATAGCAGAGAATCAAAATATTAATGAAATATAAAACTATTAACATTGCTGATCATCTCATTCTCTCCTCTGCTGAGTTAAGAAAAACAGCTTTCATTAAAGCAGAGGTCTTCAACAGGGGGTCCGCGAAGGTACTGCAGGGGGGTCGCGAAAGTTTTGGTTGTTTAGTCATAACAACATGACAACAGTGACGGTCTAAAAGTCTAATGAAATTGAAGTTACACTCTAATGTATATAAGAAACAGATTATTAAAGAAAATGTATCTAAGGACAGATTTAACAGTGACGAAAAAAAGCAAGTGGCTAAAAGAAACTATAGTTCCTCCGTCAAGGGTCTGAACTTCTTTTTCTGCTGTTCATCCTGAAGCGTCTGCTTGGCAGTGATCTACCTTTTAAACCTGGAAACAGAGAGAAGAGACAGAAATTTGAGACTACATGAGAAACATTAATTATTAGAACATGGGATGAAAAATTAATATGAGAACATAAACATGTTCTATATGTGAGAACAAAGAAGACATCTACTGCTGGATGTTAGATGTGTTTATATGTTTGTATTTTGTTATAAATTGTTCTGCTTTTTATTTTATATATTTAATAATCAAAGACTTTTATAAATATTTTTCAATAAACAGCTAAACATGAGAAAACACTTTCAAAAAGGATCAAACACACGACTGTAAACAAATCTGATATGTAAACTAACATCAGCTGAGAGAACATGGTTTAGTATTTTAGTATTTTCTGCACTCTGGTTAACAAAGGACAAAAATAATGTGAGTTCTGTGAGACAAATACATTTAGTTATTAATATAGAATGATATTAATATTAATGTAAAGTTCTCTTAACCTTTAGTTGGAGTAAAGTCGTGTTTCTCTGTTTACAGAGTGAAAACAGAAGAGAGCAGAGAGTCTGTCTGTCTCAGTATTTGTCCTCGTTCACATTAAACTAGCTGGAGTGTTTCTGTAAGTGTTAAAACACAATGAACTATTCTGATATATGAAAATAACAGACTCACTTTGTGGATCTGTTATTTTCTATATCAGAACACCTCAGACTGATTATTAGACTGATAGCAGGACTATTAAAGGATCAGCTGATTACCTGAACTGAGAACTGATGTTAAACTGTTTCCATGGATACTGTCAGCCAATCAGATCATTTTCACAGCACCTGACTACTTACACTGTAAACATGCTGCATCAATGCTAACAGCTGATCCAAAAGCAAAGAACATAATATAAACAGATACTGACCTCCTCATTCTGAGCTTTCAGCTGTTTCTCAGATTCCTGAAGAGTCTCAATCTGAAAACGTAGACAAACAAAATTAACATTAGAAACTGAGAGAACATGAATATAGATCAGAGTGTGTAGTGATTAATTAATACTCTCTCTGTCACATCACTGGTCTCATAGCTCTGAAACAGAGAAGCAACATGTGAACACACAGCACCACAAACTGAGTTCATGTTTGTGGAGATATTATATATATTTATATTATATCATGTTTCTAATGTTGCCACTTTTTTTAAATAATACATCTACATGCAGCCAGAAATGCTACATTAAAAACAATAGTTTGTTTTAAATATGTTTGTCACTGCATCAATACAAATCTTCAGTCTAAGTTTTTTTATCAGATTAAATTAAAACTAAAATACATTTTAAGAATAAAACATGAAACGCCACATTTACAAGAAAAGTAGTAAAGGAGGTCATGATGCAGATAATGATCAGTAATCTCTCATATTAGCAGAAAGTGATCTGTTATAAAAAATAAAACTAAAAGAAAAACAAAACTATCTAAGGACAGATTTAACAAGAAATTGAAAACAAGCAGGTGGACGGCTGATAAAAACAAAACAAATATGAACCTCCTGGTTCTTCTTCTCCAGCTGCTCCGTCAGAGTCTGAACTTCTTTCTCTCTCCTCTGCTTTTCAACCTGAAGTGTCTGCTTGTCAAAGATCTGCAACAAAAAGAGAAGAAAGAGACAAAAAGAAAAGAGACTAAATGAGAATATCATTAGAACATGTGACTGAACAGATTACAACATGAATATAAAACATATTTTATGCTCAGATTTCAGTCCCTTCATTGAGTGAGAGAATCAACATTCTTGATTATAAATGAAGCTTTGAGACGTAAAGTCTGTTCAGTTTTGTCTCTGTAGGTTTGAGTTGTTGAGTTCTGCTGAGTCAGTTATTTTATTCAGCTTTCGCCTTCCTCTGCTCCTCCTCCTTCTCACCAACCTGGATCATATGAAGACATGAGACTGACTTCACTAACAGATATAAACCCTCTCACTGATTCTTCTCACAGGTTTTACTCTGTTCACCCTTCAGATCTCAGGATGAAATGTTGCCTCATCAATGAAGAGTTATTGGTAAGTAAGAAACACAGTAGAGTAAATGAATAGAAATAAGCAATATATTGAACAAACTGTGTTTTGAATTGTTAATTATACCACAAGGTAAACAGAGAATATTGTAGTTTAAAAGGAACAAAAAAGTGACTGTAAGATAAACTAAAACACTGTGTGTCAGCTGGGCTGATTATTATACTTCAGTGGTTGTTACGATCTTTTCATGACAGTTGATGAGCTCAACGAGGAGTTTGTCTCCTTTGGCCCAACGCTGCAGGTCCTCCCATCTCAGGTGAGAGGAAGAAGGATAACGGGGAGTACAACCATGGGCCCATATCTGTAAAATACAAAGTTCACAGATTATAACAACAATCATCATCATTTAAGTTAAGAGAGAAAGAAAAAACAAATAAATGAATAAATAAAGAAAAAAGAAAGAAAGAAAGAAGAAATCAAAGACTTACAGTGACACTCGTCTCAGCTCTGAGTTTAAATGACTCCTCAAATATGAACATGATGGGGTTTTTAACGTTGACCTTCACTCGTAACTTCCAGCCTTCCAGTTTCAGGTCCTGCAGGAGAGAAATTGGACACAAGAAGGAGGATGAAGGAAAAACAAACAAGTTAATGTTACAGTGTTAAATCCATGAGTGTGTGACATTTAAAGTGTTGACATGAAAACAAGAGAAAGTAGATTCTGAGGTAAATACTGTAGAGGGTCGTTAGCTTGGCTTTAATGGTCCATTTAAAATAATCCTGGATACACTTCATCAATGTAGAGCTACTAAACCTAACAGTACATGTTCTCATGTTTATACACAGTTCATCCACACAAACACCATCACCTCTTTAGACTCGCTGGTGAGACGGAGATATTTTCCATTTGGGTCGACCTCCACAAAGACTGGCCTCTGAGGGAGACAACACACACACACACACACACACACACACACACACACACACACACACACACACAACTAACATTAGAGTTTTACTGCTGGATGGAAGATGAGTTTAAATGGTTGTATTGCAGTTTGTCATAAATTGTTCTCTTGTTTATTCTATATATTTGATAATCAAAGACTATTAATTTATCAAAGAGAAAAATATTTTTCAATAAACAGCTAAACATGAGAAAACGCTTTCAAAAAGGATCAAACACATGACTGTAAACTAATCTGATATATAAACTAACATCAGCTGAGAAAACATGGTTTAGTATTTTAGTATTTTCTACAGTCTGGTTAACAAAGGACAAAATCAAAGTGATGGCTGTGTATTAATATTAATACATTCATTTATTAATATAGAGATATATTAATATTAATGTAAAGTTCTCTTAACCTTTAGTTGGGGTAAAATCGTGTTTCTCTGTTTACAGAGTGAAAACAGAAGAGAGCAGAGAGTCTGTCTGTCTCAGTATTTGTCCTCGTTCACATTAAACTAGCTGGAGTGTTTCAACATGTTGCAACATGTGAACACACAGCACCACAAACTGAGTTCATGTTTGTGGAGATATTATATATATTTATATTATATCATGTTTCTAATGTTGCCACTTTTACTTTGAACCACAGTGATTTAAATAATACATCTACATTAAAAATTATAGTCTTTTTTAAATGTGTTTGTCAGTGTTTTTATATAACATTAAATTAAAGTTAAATATACATTTTAAGAATAAAACATGAAGCACTACTTTAGTAAGAAAAGTTTTAAAGGAGGCCATGATGCAGATTAATGATCAGTAATCTCTCATATTAACAGAATATGAAGTTATAATGTGTTAAATGATCGTAGCAGCCTGCTGTCATTTGTACAGTATATGTTATTAATGTATTGTTTAAAATATAAGAGGAAATATTTAAAAGGAACTAAAAACAAACAAGTTTGTAACTGGAAATAAATATTTTGAGTAAAATATATAAATATGAACCTCTTTGGTTTTGGTCTCAAACTCCTCCTGCTTGGTCTGCAGCTCCTCCTTCAGTGTCTCCACTTCTTTTTCAGCTTTTGTCTTCTTGGGACCCTGGACAGTATGAAGACATGAGACTGACTTCACTAACAGATATAAACTCTCTCACACTGATTCTTCTCACAGGTTTTACTCTGTTCACCCTTCAGATCTCAGGATGAGATGTTGTCTCATCCATGAAGAGTTATTGGTAAGTAAGAAACACAGTAGAGTAAATGAATAGAAATAAGCATAATATATTGAACAAAATGTGTTTTGAATGGTTAATTGTACCACAAGAAAAAAAAACAATGTTTCATTTGATATTTATTAAAAAAAAGTTCTGATCCCAAATGTATAATTTTGGTTGATGCTAAAAGTTGGTAAACCGGGAGAATATTGTAGTTTAAAAGGAGCAAAAAAGTGACTGTAAGATAAATTAAAACACTGTGTGTCAGCTGGGCTGATAATTATACTTTAATGGTTGTTACGATCTCTTCATGACAGTTGATGAGCTCAACGAGGAGTTTGTCTCCTTTGGTCCAACGCTGCAGGTCCTTCCATCTCAGGTAATAGGAAGGAAGATGGGAACCACAATCATTGGCCCATATCTGTAAAATACAAAGTTCACAGATAATAACAAAATTATAAAATATATAAAATGAGTTAAAACATTTTTGCAGTGAGAAAGAAAGAAAGAAAAAAGAATGAAAAAAAGAAAAAAGAAAGAGAGAAAGAAAGAAGAAATCAAAGTCTTACCCTGACATTCTCCTCAGCTCTGAGTATAAATGACTTCTCAAATGTGAACATGATGGGGTTTTGGTCGTTGAGCTTCACTAGTAACTTCCAGCCTTCCAGTTTCAGGTCCTGCAGGAGAGAAATTGGACACAAGAAGGAGGATGAAGGAAAAACAAACAAGTTAATGTTACAGTGTTAAATCCATGAGTGTGTGACATTTAAAGTGTTGACATGAAAACAAGAGAAAGTAGATTCTGAGGTAAATACTGTAGAGGGTCGTTAGCTTGGCTTTAATGGTCCATTTAAAATAATCCTGGATACACTTCATCAATGTAGAGCTACTAAACCTAACAGTACATGTTCTCATGTTTATACACAGTTCATCCACACAAACACCATCACCTCTTTAGACTCGTTGGTGAGACGGAGATATTTTCCATCTGGGTCGAACTCCACAAAGACCTCTGTTGAGTTTTTTCCAGCTGGGTTGGTGTCATTATGTTTGCTTACATCTTGTGTCTGTGGGAGAGAACACACACACACACACACACACACACACACACACACACACACACATACACACACACACACACACACACACACACACACACACACACACACACACAGTTCAGTCTAAAAGAGTTATTTCTTGTGTCTCAGATTTTCTCTCATGGTCAGTAACAGTTTAGTTTGTTCTCAGTAATAAATCAGTGTTGGAAGTTAAAAAAGAGATGACTGCAGTTATTGATTTAGATTAAATGATCAACCTTCTTCTTCTCCTCTTCATCAGTCTTCATCTGATCCTCTTCTTCAGGTTCCAACTAACAAACAGCAGAGAGATTAGAGACATTTTACTTCAGTAAATATAAACCATTACATCATGGACTGGATAAACTCTGACTTCTGATTGGTTGTAGGGTTTGATTAAAACTCTAACACTATGTGCACTTTTTATTTTTATTTTACTTTTTAGTATATGCTAAATGTAAAATGTTATATTAAACATCAAAGCTTGACTGGTCTGTGTCTGTGGGAGACCACACACACACACACACACACACACACACACACACACACACACACACACACACACACACACACACACACACACACACACACACACACACACACACACACACACACACACACACACACAGATTATTCATTCAGGACTTTTAGTTTTGAGATAATAAATGTTCAGTTACCTAATTGACAAAATTGACATTTTCCTCTTAAGGTGAGTTGAAATTTAGATGTGTAATCATTAATATCATCTGTATAATAAACAACTCTTTTTACTCCGGTTTCTCCTGATTGACATTTAGATGTGGCACAAGATAACCGAACAAATCAATAAATAAAGTATGTAGCCTGTTGAACTTTCAAAGTGTTCTCTGAAGCTGCGTCTGGCCAAAGTCATGTCCATGAAATGTCTAAATTAAAATACATAGTTGGAAATATCTCAACCTGGAGAGTAACATCAGTCTGAAGGTTAAACATGGCTCCTGCTTTGAAATATTGATCTCTGAACTTTGAACCTGGAGCATGTTTTGGTCACCCACTGGAGGCGCTGTTAAATATGGAAAAAAAGCTATTTCCAATATCTGATAATACCAATGTGTTCCCACCACTAAAACCACCTCAACATCTAATTATGGTTCAATGGATCAATGTATGTAATATAGCAATGTATTTAAAAACTACAATTCCCTTAAGACAAGACATAGAATCTATTATGAAGCATACACAGCTTGTAGTTCTTAAAGGTAAAGGGTTGTAATAATATAATAAATGTATCTTTACTGAATATATAAACAATGTACTACAGTCCACACATACATTATACTACATATAAATGATCAGGGTGAAAAAATCACGAGGATGTCAGAGAGTCATTTATGAGTCATTTATAATATATATAGTAATAAGCACTTTTGTCACCTTGTTGTGTTAACTGTCAACAAGAGTTACAAAACATTCACAGACACATATCAAACTCTGGTTTCTGCTGACTCAGCAGTTTGTCATTCAGGTGAACAGAATCAACATCACAGCAGTGATCAATTAAACTACCATCATGTATCACACTGACACACTGTGACTGCTTATGTGTGTGTATCACTAATATCTGTAATTCATTAACGTCAGCCATCTTCATTCAGACACTTCATTATGATCACATTTACCTGTTTTTGATTTGACTCCAGATGATTCTTCAGGTCCTTCACTTCTCTCTCAGCTTTCTCTCTCTTCTGTTTCTCCTGCAGCAGTTTGTCAGTTTCAGCTTGTTTTCTCTCCCACTGTGAATGAAGAGAGACATGGAGAAAGACTAGATGAGAGACATGCTGTTTTTTAAGACATGGTTTATTATACAACACAATCACAGCTAAGATAGAAACTCAAGGCTACTTAAAGGTCTGATTCATTCAGCATTTGAATTGAAGTACAAGTACATGTTTGGGTTTTGGTCTCAGTCTTGACTTGGACTCCACTAAGTATAATCTGGACCACACAGAGAACATAAACATGTTCTATATGTGAGAACACAGAAGATATCTGCTGGATGTTAGATGAGTTTAAATGTTTGTATTGCAGTTTGTTATAAATTGTTCTGTTATTTATTTTATATATTTAATAATCAAAGACTTTTAAAAATATTTTTCAATAAACAGCTAAACATGAGAAAACGCTTTCAAAAAGGATCAAACACATGACTAAACAAATTTGTATTTAGTATTTTCTCCACTCTGGTTAACAAAGAATAAAATCAATGTGAGTTCTGTGTGACAAATACATTCAGTTATTAATATAGAGATATATTAATATTAATGTAAAGTTCTCTTAACCTTTAGTTGGAGTAAAGTCGTGTTTCTCTGTTTACAGAGTGAAAACAGAAGAGAGCAGAAAGTCTGTCTGTCTCAGTATTTGTCCTCGTTCACATTAAACTAGCTGGAGTGTTTCTGTAAGTGTTAAAACACAATGAACTATTCTGATATATGAAAATAACACACTCACTTTGTGGATCTGTTATTTTCTATATCAGAACACCTCAGACTGATTATTAGACTGATAGCAGGACTATTAAAGGATCAGCTGATTACCTGAACTGAGAACTGATGTTAAACTGTTTCCATGGATACTTGTCAGCCAATCAGATCATTTTCATTTCACCTGACTACTTACACTGTAAACATGCTGCATCAAGGTTAACAGCTGATCCAAAAGCAAAGAAGAAAATATAAACAGACACTGACCTCCTCATTCTGAGCTTTCAGCTGTTTCACAGATTCCTGAAGAGTCTCAATCTGAAAACGTAGACAAACAAAACTAACATTAGAAACTGAGAGAACATGAATATAGATCAGAGTGTGTGGTGATTAATTAATACTCTCTCTGTCACATCACTGGTCTCATAGCTCTGAAACAGAGAAGCAACATGTGAACACACAGCACCACAAACTGAGTTCATGTTTGTGGAGATATTATATATATTTATATTATATCATGTTTCTAATGTTGCCACTTTTACTTTGAACCACAGTGATTTAAATAATACATCTATATGCAGCTATAGATGCTACTTTGAAAATAATCAATTCAATCTCTTCAGTCTAATTTTTTTATCACATTAGATTAAAGTTAAATATACATTTTAAGAATAAAACTTGAAACACTACTTCAGTAAGAAAAGTAGTAAAGGAGGCCATGATGCAGATTAATGATCAGTAAACAGAATATCAAGTTATACAGTAAATAAATGATTGTGGAAGCTTGCTGTCATTTGCATATGTGCAGTATATGTTATTAATATGTTGTTTAAAATAAATAAAAACAGAGGAAATATTTAAGAGAAACTAAAAACAAACAAGTTTGTAACTGGAAATAAATATTTTGAGGAAAATATATAAATATGAACCTCTTTGGTTTTGGTCTCTAACTCCTCCTGCTTGGTCTGCAGCTCCTTCTTCAGTGTCTCCACTTCTTGTTCTTTTTCAGCTTTCTCCTTCCTCTGCTCCTCTTCCTCCTCCTCACCAACCTGGATCATATGAAGACATGAGACTGACTTCACTAACAGATATAAACTCTCTCACTTTGATTCTTCACACAGGTTTTACTCTGTTCACCCTTCAGATCTCAGGATGAGATGTTGTCTCATCAATGAAGAGTTATTGCTAAGTAAGAAACACAGTAGAGTAAATGAATAGAAATTAGCATTATATATTGAACAAAATGTGTTTTGAATTGTTAATTATACCACAAGAAAAATGTATTTATTAAAGCATTTTAGCGTTATAAATGGAAACTCTTTTCTCACGGTTGGTGGTAAAAGTTGGTAAACAGGGAGAATATTGTAGTTTAAAAAGAACAAAAAAAGTGACTGTAAGATAAACTAAAACACTGTGTGGCAGCTGGACTGATTATTATACTTTAGTGGTTGTTACGACGTCTCCATCACAGTTGATGAGCTCAACGAGGAGTTTGTCTCCTTTGGTCCAACGATTCAGGTCCTTCCATACCAGGTCAGAGGGAGGAAGATGGGTACCCCAACCATTGGCCCTTATCTGAAAAATCCAAAGGTCACAAATTATAATCATCATCTTTTATATCAAAACATTTTTGCATGAAAAGTTACAGAGGTGAAGAAATGAGAAACAAAGAAAATGCAACAACATAAAACTGAAAAATCACAAAAGACTTACATAGACGCTCTTCTCAGCATTGAGTATAATTGACTTATCAAATGTGTATGTGATGGGGTCTTCATCGTTGACCTTCACTCGTAACTTCCAGCCTTCCAGTTTCAGGTCCTGCAGGAGAGAAATTGGACACAAGAAGGGTTGAAGGAAAAACAAACAAGTTAATGTTACAGTGTTAAATCCATGAGTGTGTGACATTTAAAGTGTTGACATGAAAACAAGAGAAAGTAGATTCTGAGGTAAATACTGTAGAGGGTCGTTAGCTTGGCTTTAATGGTCCATTTAAAATAATCCTGGATACACTTCATCAATGTAGAGCTACTAAACCTAACAGTACATGTTCTCATGTTTATACACAGTTCATCCACACAAACACCATCACCTTATTTGAGTTGAGACAGATATATTTTCCATCTCGGTCGACCTTCAAAGAGATTTTTGCCTTGATTGACTTTTTGCTTGCCCTTGGACTCTGTGGGAGACAACACATGCACACACACAGATGCAGACACACAGGTTATTCATGCAGAACTAATTAACTGAGCATTGTGTACTCTTTCTGTCTCTGTTTGTAATGACAGTAAGGGTAATAAATGTGGTTTATTTGGTAATCTCTTTAGTTTTGAGATGATAAATGTCCCAAACTGACAAAAGTGGTTTACATATGTATGTCTTACGGTGTGTTGAAATTTAGATGTGGTACATTTTCTAACATAGTCAACGGAAAGACATAAGGCGAAACATAACCGATAACAGAAACAATACATGAATAAAAAAAATATGTAGCCTGTTTAACTTTTAAAAGTGTTTTGTGAGGCTGTGCCTGGCCATAGTCATGTCCATGAAATGTCTAAATTAAAGTACAGCATTGGCAAGGTCTCAACCTGGAGTGTAACATATTGTCAGTCAGAAACATGGCTCCTGCTTTGAAATATTGACTTCTGAACATTGAACCTGGTGCATATTTGAAGCTAATAATTTATCAACAGGAGGAACTACAGACAGCTGTTATAGAAAGCTCTTCACCTCAGCTGTCATGTGAGTATAGTAACTATTGGTCACCAACTGGAGGCGCTGTCAAAAAAGCTATTTTCACTCATTAAACAATTAGATTTCCAATATATGATAATAATACCAATGTGTTTCCCACCCCTGAAACCACTTGGGCCAACTTCTAATTATGGGGGAGATCAATAAATAAATATATGTAATATAGCAATGTATTTGTTAACTACAATTCCCATTAGAGACAAGACATAGAACTTAATAAGAAGCATACAAAGTTTGCATACTTGTAGTTCTTCCAGTTTCCGGATTAGGATTGTAATTATCTTCTTTTTTTTTTTTTAATTATCTAAATATGTAAACAATCTACTACAGTCCAAACATACATTATAAAACTTCTAAATGATCAGGGTGAAAAACATCACAAGGATGTCAGAGATAATTTGTCAGCTATTGTAGAAATTAGTTGTTTGAAGTTGTGTTAACTGTCAGTAACAGTTACAAAACCTTCAAAGAACAATTAAGGATCCCTTTTTTATGATTATGGCCTCCTATCTTAAAATATTGCATTTTCCAATGTTGTCTTCAAAGACAGAATGTCACAGTCTGCTCTGTTACCTTCCTGCTGCTGGTAAATTTCCATTCACCACAACCTTGCTCCACTCCTGCCATTCAGCCACACAAAACTCATCAATTAACTCTGTTCTAGACTCTCAGCTGCACCCCATCTGTAATCAAGCCTGTGTATATATACTCCTGTTGTCCACTCACTCTTTGCCAGATCATCATTTGCTTTTGCTTCGTATACATGCCAAATCTTCCAGCACTTATTTACAGACTGGTTTCGACCCTGCATGCCTTTGACCTCGTGTCTACCCCGGTAAACGGAAAGACCGGATAAAGCCGAGTCAATAATGAGTCAGTGGCCTTGCGCTACTTTGCCCAGCGGAAATGGTCCTCCGTATCTGCATCCTGTTCTTGTGTGACAAGACCATAGACTGTATATAAGAAAGGACAAGACATGAGTCTGTCACCTTGAACACCCACACTCCTGAGCACCCCCTTTCTCACAGTCATACACATTTGTTATTGTTTGCCTGTTAGTTATAGTGGTAGTACAATTTACAATTAATTGATTAACTTGTTAATTAATAATTTGTTAATATTTTTTTAGCTTTAAAAAGAAGAGTTTTTGTGATCATTTTGCATATGTTATTGTGATAAGTGGCTGATCAAAATAGTCAGTTCTTGGAGTTCACTCCTTCACCTTTTCTAATTTTATGATCGAGGCTAATCAGACAGTTTGGTTATTGATCCGGATTTCCTGGTGGTACCTCATATTAATCATTAGAATTGATTATTCTTTAATTTCTTGTTTATAATTATTAATGATAATTATTAATCATTATTAATAACCGAACACATTCCTTTCTACTCCCCTAAATAATGTCTTCCCCATAATTAGCAGTTCCAACAAGATGAACCACCTTATTGTCCGTTTCCTTCCTCTGATTTTCATCACGGAGCTGCTGAAGTGTAGTTTTGCTGCAAGCCAAATTTTGGAGCAAAATATATGTATAAATATGTAATATAAATATTAGAGTTGTCAGCATAAACACGTTAATTTTTAAAATTACATTAATTGTTCCTCAATGACTCACTGACTGTCACATTATAATCGATCTCTGTAAACTGTGCACAGTGCACAGCATGTGTTCATATGTCAGGAGTCACTTCTATTGTCATATTCCTGCACTGCCTGCACACATTGTTGAGACTTTCCTTCCAGTAGCAGATTTGCACATTGTGTCTTCTTTTTAAAATGATACTGAGGTTGAGACAAGTAACGAGCCTGTTTTGACATTGTAAGGAGTAGAAAGTGGATATTTGTGTTCAAATGTAGGGAGTAAAAGTAAAAAGTCATCAGAAAAATAAATGCTCAAGAAGAGTGATACCTGTAAAGTCTACTTAAGTACAGTAACAAAGTACAAATACTTTGTGCTAATTTTTTAACAAATAACAGTTTGAAAATGAGGCATGGCTGCCACTGGAAAATAATCTGATGATGTCCTGGAGTCGCCGAGGATGCGTTGCACATCACTTCAGGAAGAAACATAAACGTAATATAAGAAATATGAAATTAAATATATAATATTATCCACAATTCAGTGCCCCCCATACCTATAATTCATTACAACTAGATTCTATCTATCTATCTATCTATCTATCTATCTATCTATCTATCTAATAAACTAAAACAAGGGGTCAAATGAACTACGCTTTGACTAAAACACACTAAATGCTGTTGGTGTGAAAACACCCCAAGAAACAGCAGCTTGAAAAAAAAATATGTATAATCAGGTTTTGTTCATTTGGAAGCTATAATGTATATAACGACAGATTTTACAGGGAACTGGAAAGAAGGAAGTAGGCATCTGAAAAAATGTACAATAGCTCATTCATCAGAATCTGAACTTCTTTTTCAGCTTTCTTCCTCCTCTGCTGTTCATCCTGTTCAGTGCTGCACAATTCTGTCTCTGTAGGTTTGTGTTGTTGATTCTGCTGAGTCTTATTTTACTTCACGTTTCTTTATGTAAAAATTTACTGTCTAGACTTTAATGTCTTCATCTTATGTAAGTTGCTCTTGGGCTTTTTCCTCTGCTGCAAAAGACTCTATTGTGTTTTGACTGACATGTTTGTTATTTTCTTCTGACATTGCTGGACTTACTATGAGATTCTTTCCATTTGTTTCTGCTTCATTTAAAGGTTTGAATTCCTCCCTGCTGCTTCTCAAGGTCTCTGTGTAAAAATAAAGGCAATGGCATTACATTATGAGAGACTTTCACCTCAGACGTTTCATGTCTGTCTAACATGAGATACAAGAAGTCTGACAATTGACTGTATTAATAATTAATTAACTGTATAACCAAAATTATTAAAATAGAAATCTATAAATATCACAATGTTCACTAAAACCAGTGAGAAAAGCTTGACTTATAAAAAGCACTGCAATTAATTTGTGACTTACTCATGTCTTGTCTCCTTTTCCACACAAAAAAGAAAACTGCGACAACAACCACAATGCACACAACCAAACCAACAGCCAAACCGATTATGACAGGAGAAATCCTAAAGAAATCATCTGCAAATGATACAACACAAAGAATAACATGTAATTTATACAACACTGGACCTCAGCTATTTGAAAGTAAAACCAACATGTGAGAATAAAACTGTATCTTTTACCTGCAACAATAATGTGTGTCTCTCTGGTCTGGTTGATCTTGTTCTGTTGGACTCTACAGGTGAAGTTGTTGTTGCGTCTCTTCTCCACAGTCACTCTGCTGCTGACAGTATAAAGACCATCAGGACCTCTGACTGTCTTTGTAGGTCCAGCAGAGAGGAGGTTTCCCTCACCATCCAACCAGAACACCTCAGGCTGTGGATGCCAGCCTTTAGACTCACACTGTAACACTGCTCCTCTGACTCTGTCAAAATCTGCTAAACTGATGACAGGTGAGGAGACGGCATCTGATGCTGTGGGGAAAAAACCTTTTTAACACATTTGTAAACAAAACAATCACCAAATAAGTAATTAAGAAAAAAACCCAAATATAGATTAAAAACTGTAAAGCTAATTTAATATGGTAAAACATATGTGTTCTGTGTCTGATGATCAGATCAAGCTGCAGTATGTAGTTATTATAAATAAAGTGGATTTTAATGAGTACAACCTCTAGGTCCCTCTGTCTTCCTCTCTCTGCTGCACTCCAGCCCTGCCTTCAAAGCCCCTCCCCACAGAGGAACCTGCCTTGCACGCTGCATGGACGTGAAGGCTTGTCCCCACAGTAAGAGAGGAAGTCTGTTTAACCAAGTGAGAGCAAAGTAGACACTGTGTGTGGTAGGAACACACCGAGTGAGAGTATGCGGGGAGAGGGGCAACGGGCAGCGTGTGTACGAGCATCATTGACACTCCTCTGGGCTCTGATTGGTTGTTCTGATTTGGGAGCAGTGGATTCTTGAAAATCACATTACAACCACTTGGTGAACCCAAGAGACAGAGGGTTTTTTCACAACTTATCTGTATCTACTGTCAAATCATAATGACAATTTTAGCAAATATAACACAACAATAGTTACATACTGCAGCTTTAACCGTGGTTCTTATTGGACCATAAATCACAAATGGTTCACAAAGAGCCGATGGGTTGTCACATATCTTACTGTTGCCAATGATGAAGTTGGAAATTCAAAAACATTTGTAGCAGTGAACACTGGCTATATTTGATGTCAGTGTGATCTTTCTGGGAATTTAGACATACAGTATCTCTGTTAAGGTTTTGGAGCCACAATGACACAGCACTACTCAGCCTTGTTTCACTATAGTGGTTGTATGCTAATAAATCAGCTGATTTTTGAGGTGCCCCAAATTAATAATTACAATGTATTATTCTTTAATTTCTTGTTAATAATTAATAATTATTTATGATGATTATGAGTCATTCTTAGATTTACTGAGCTGATCCATTTAAAATTAATTTAAACTGGTTAAAGGACTGTGGTTGTACCCTTCATTTCTGAAGAATGATAGCTGAAAGTTGTGATGATTGATTCTACCAACATTCTTTTCTTTTTTGCATAGACTTCCTTAATCTGCAGTATAAACACATACAACATATAAAAACATGTTTCAACTTACCAACAACAAGCTCAACAAAAAATTCTTTATTGATGTGTGGTATATAGCTTTTGTATTTTCCCCCATCAGAAAGTTTCACTTTAGAGAGTTTCAGTGAAATGTCTCCTTGCTTCAGCCTGTCGATGAACAGTGATGTACGCCCCTTATAGGATGGATGTTTAGTACTCATGACTTCCTGACCAGCACGGCACACATGGACAAATATGGGTTTCAAGTCAGGTCTTGTCCACTCCACTATCAGTGCAGAAACATCCTCTGCAGGTTTCAGTTGACATGGCAAAATGATGTCACCACCAACTGTTGCCACAATTGGTTGAGATGAACCAGTTAACTGGGACTGACCTGGAAAGAAATACAAATGTTCATTTCTACCGTAAGAGCTAGAAAGTTAAATCTGTTCATCTCTTTGAGACTATTTTAATTTTAAATCAATCAGAAGTGTAGTACCTGCCAACCATTGGACAGTTTGCTGACAAGTAAACATCCATGTATCAAAGGTTTTCACATCAATATACTATGAAAAGAGTTTGGGTTTTTTTTGTTGCCGACTTTATAGACTTGGCTCAAAAAATGGTTAAAAAATGTTCAGCAGATGGCCATCTGTCCACATAAGATGAATCTTACCAAGTTTGGTGACCAATATGAGGTCGACATTTATAGTTTGTAATGAAATGCCTTAGCCACTGTTGGATGGAATTTGGTAGAGATATTCACGTTTCACTGAGGATAAATTGTAATAACTTTGGTGATAACTTTTCATCTACACAATCAGAAAGGCAAAATGAACCTGAGTCCACGTTAGTGTTTAAGTTACCTCTACATGAGTGTGTTAACAGAAGATGGAGAAGCAAAACACAGAGGATTTTGAGCGGAGATTGAAGGGCCGGTCTGTTCATCTGGTGAAGCATCCTGCAGTTCTGAAATTTGGAAAGAAGTCATTGATACAATAAATGGAAATATGCTTTAGTTTGGTATTTAGGCTAAATGTAATTCCCGAGCAGGCTTAAAAATAAAATGTTTTTTCCATTTGTTTGTTTATCTATTTATTCATTTATTGGACTTGACTAGCCCTTTTTTTCCTTTTGGAATTAAAAACAAAAATCATCATGATATACATATTCTTCTTATTAATCCTCTGTTTGAATTCAGACCCTCCCTGGCAAAATGCTTAATTCCTATAAAAGTAAAACTTACAAAAAATGGCAACGTGTCCATTAATGGTGTCAAATGTTCACTTCTGTCAGTGCAGATAAACCTATAGAAAGTTCTGTAGCTGTCAAAATGTATACAATACCGTCCATGTATTTCAATATTAAAGTAGAGTTATACTTTCACTTTTGCTTCCAGCATGGTTAAGACAGTTTCTTACTGAATCTTAAATACTAAATATTTTGGCACTGCTGGACTTGTCTCATCTTTTATCCTATATTATAATCCTCTCTATGTTACAAAGTCTATATCCATACCATAGGCTGTTTGAATGTTATAATGATTGTCATAGTACAATCACATGACCTTTGAAATACGTTTCATGTGTAGTTACAGTTTCTCTCACACAAAGGTTTTAAAAATCAGAGTGCTACTTCAGAGCTCGGTCTGAATACAGACCCACTGCTACTGTAAATAAAGTGAGACAGAGTTTTAAAATACAAGTTAGATGAAACATGTAGAAAATGCTAAATTAAATCCACAAGACTTACCTGCTGCCGTTTTTCATCAGGCTGCACAGTTTGTAAATCACTGACAGGCTCCTGACCTAAAATTGCGCTGGCTTATCAGCTACTGATATATTATGCATTGGATTTAGTGTGTACTTTAAACAAGACCGTAACAGCCATGCTTTACTTCTCTTTGACTTCCAAGTTTGGCCATTCAGTGTTTTTCCTGCTATTGTATTGTTCAAGTGTGACACAACAGCAACAAGGTTACCATTAGAATCACATTGATAAGAAAGCCAAAGCATGTGATACATAAATAAACATTAAACATTATATGGTGATTTAGCTCTTCTTTTCTAAGATGAGGTATACGTGTTATCAGTGGTTATCAGACTCATAGATATGAGGCTACTAAATCTACTAGTAGGTTCAGAAGGGCATCCACCATCCATCCTTTGAGTTACAGATGCCATCTAACAGTGGTATGAAGGAAGTGTCTTTTTAAAAAATGTGTCAAGCACTATGAATAAGTCCACATAATAAGAGTGGGAATGGCACTACAAAATGCAGGATGCCAGTTGAAGTGACTTAGTTCAGATAACGTCAATATAAGATGAATAGAAGATGATTTTTCACTTGATGTGTGCAAACGGTTAATTAGCAACCTGCAAGTTGTAAGCAAAAGGCCACCTTTCACCTCTTTTTGGACATTTTTACCAAATTTCACTGCATTCATAACCAGTGGTTACCATGTTTGATCATGTTTCAAGTGATCATTTTAACCCAAACCATGATGTGTTCCTTAATATTACCAAGTGTTTTGTGCCTAAACCTAACCAGGCCTTTGTAGTATAATGTTACCTGCTGTAAGTGCCAGTTAGTATTCACCTACTATGTACATATACCAATAAAAAGAAATACCATGTCTACCAAATTTCACTGCATTCATAACCAGTGGTTACCATGTTTGATCATGTTTCAAGTGATCATTTTAACCCAAACCATGATGTGTTCCTTAATATTACCAAGTGTTTTGTGCCTAAACCTAACCAGGCCTTTGTAGTATAATGTTACCTGCTGTAAGTGCCAGTTAGTATTCACCTACTATGTACATATACCAATAAAAAGAAATACCATGTCTATTAATAATAAGTCCAAGGGAGCACATATAAGGAAAATAAAATTGGTCCCAAAACTCACCGCTGTGGGACACCATACTTAACAGAAGCAAAAGATCACATGTGGCCATTATTGGAGGCACAGAACCACATTTTTGACAGATATAAGGAAAACTAATCTATGGCTGTGCCAGATATTCCTACCCAGTGCCTCAGCCTGCCTAATAGTATGCTATGGTTGACAGTATCAAAGGCAGCAGTAAGGTCCAAAAGAACAAGGACTGAGACATATTTTTCTAAACTTTTTGAAATAAAAGGAGGCTTGGCGATAGGGGTGGGCGATTTATATCATCCACGATAATATTGTGATTGTTGTTTTAACAATGTGCAAATTTACATTATTGAATATTTAAATGACTTCACAAAAACAATTGAAAACCCACGTTGAAACCCTACACATTCACTGAACAAGAGGTGTGTGCAGCAGAGCAAGATTCACAGTCACATGATCACTCGTGGGTCTGTGTGTTCACATGATCTCTCAGTGGCAGGTTCCCTTCGTCATGCAAACACCTCCAGCCTCGCAATCTATTTCAGCTGATTTAGTTGCAAGACGTGGATCTACCTCATTTTCATGAAAGTGGTCTGGTTTTGAAAAGACAGATTGCAGGTTGCTCAAAAGACAAATGTGTCAGAAACCTGTTGCTGTTAAAAAAGAAAAAAAGAAAACCCTAAATCGGCTAAGGTACCTGTTGCACAACACACTCAACAAACTTTAGCAGATTCATTCAGCAGAAAAGTGCCTTACGACAAGAAAAGCAACCGATGGAAAGACATAACAAATGCTATCAGCAATTATATAGCAAAGAAATGGTGCCGATTCAGGTGGTGGAGAGAGATGGCTTTAAACAACTAGTGGACCTGAGATATAAAGTGCCTAGTTGGAAATATTTCAGCTAAACTGCTCTGACCAACTTGCATGGTTCATGTCGCCAAACTCTGATGAATAAACTGCAACAATGATGGATTTATGGTTGAGCAGAACATCCAAGCCATACCTCTCCTTGGAGGTGCATGTCATTGACGGCAACTTAAGAGCTACTGTTTACAAACTTAATACTTCCCAGATTACCATAAAGGCAACATCATTGCCCAAGGTCTGAAAGATGCCTTCATGTCATGGTCGATGAGTGAAGATAGTGTGGTTTGCATGACAAGGGGGCAAGCATTGTCAGTGTACTCCGAATTAACAACTGGATGAAACCACAGACTGCATATTGCCATTGGTGAGCAGTGTTGAGCACGTTACTTTGAAAAGGTAATTATTTATAGTTACTCATTACTTCTCCCAAAAAGTAACTGAGTTGATGTTGTGGGGCTGTCATGGTTGACACAACTCTGCAGCATCGGGAGCAGTGCCTCTGGATTGGCAGACCAGGGTGGTGGTCCCTATTTTTAAGAAGGAGGGACCAGGGAGGCTGAGGAGTGTGTTCCCCCTATAGTTGGAACACACTCCTCAGCCTCCCTGGTAAGGTCTATTCGGGGGTGCTGGAGAGGAGGGTCCGTCGGTTAATCGAATCGAATCAGGAGGAGCAATGTGGTTTTCGTCCAGGCTGTGGGACTGTGGACCAGCTCTATACCCTCTGCAGGATCCTTGAGGGTATATGGGAGCTTGCCCAACCAGTCCACATGTGTCTTGTGGACTTGGAGAAGATTTGACCGTGTCCCTTGGGGAGTGCTGTGGGGGGTTCTCCGGGATTGTGCGAACGTGTGAAGTATCTTGGTATTTCAATTTTCTGAAGATTTTTTAAGTCTTTGAGTGATGCCAACCAAGTTACACTTGCAAAAGAATTCTTATAATAATATACAGTGTGATTGGGAAGGAAACAAGCCATTTCCTTTGTAAAACAGTTGAAATCTCTGGAATTCAGCAGATTTTAATGTGAGGGCTACAATTCCTCTAATTCATGCGTTTTTAAGCATTGAAGATGCAATTCTCATTTCTCTTATTTACTCTTTGATGTGACAGGCTCACACTCTACAGGGACATCTTGTGGCCACAAGTTGTCAAAGTAGTTATCTTAATAAATATGATAATTATTCCATGACATAAAGTAGCATGAGAGAGTTCGGTGATCAATAATTTTTCAGAACATATCCTATCCATTGTCAATGACATTTTGAATGCAGGAGTTTTACTTAGTCTGATTTACTGTTACTTTTACATAATTAAAGTATTTAAATTTACTGAATATTTTGCATTTACATTAGAGAATACTGATCAGATTTCTTTCTAGGTTTTTTGCAGCATGATGTGCAGAGACTCTTCAGGTGGCAGGGGCCAAAAAAAGTTTTTAAAAAAAAGAACGTCTTCACTGTCTACAGGGTAAAGGTTACGCTAACTTTAGGAGTGCTTGAGCCAATCACAAAGTCAGAGTCACAGGAACTCAACTGTCACAGGAAGAGGAAGTTCTGAACTACGTTATATTTAACCTGCATTGTCTAATGTTCAGACAGTCAGCAGCAAGACAGCATGGGGGTCACAACTCTCTGCTTCAGACTGAGTGAGTACTCCCTTGTTATGGTTTCTTCTCTTTTATAGGTTTTAGTCCTGTACATCAAAGCATCTCTGATGTACAACTCTGTTCCTTTTTTTATCCAGTGATGCTTCAAATCATTCAGCTGGGGACACAAAGTCAGAAAGGTGGTAAGTAACCAGTGTTTGGGAAAAATATAATATATTACTCGATACTTTAAAAAAAAGTAATGCGTTACGTAATTACAATAATAGTTACATTACGCCTGCGTTACTCCTTAGCAATGCCGGTGATGTTGTGTAAAAATACTATATCAACAGATAAAATAATTTGAGTCTTGACCATTATAACACCATGTTGTACAAATAATAACCGCCTCAAAATAATATATAGACAACCTGTTTCTCCTCTGAGTCAGCACTGGACTAGCCGGGCTAAAGAGCCTCTACATGGGTGCACTAGATGCCGTTTCCATCCCAACATAACACCAGTCCAGATAGCTCACCAAAGTTTTCCTGTCTATTGACGACCGTTCACTATTATCTGTACTTTGCTGAGTTTGTTTTTGAAAGACGGAGATTAACGAGCAATGCACAAGCTTTGGCTGCTTGGTTGGGGTCTGCACTGAGCCAGGGCACCACTATGGGTCTGTAACGCGTTACTGTAATCACATTACATTTGCTTGTAATGTCTACAGTCAGTAATCACTTTACAGTACAGTACATTACAGTACAGTGTTACACCCAACACTGTAAGTAACAAATACAAAATCTAAGAGATATTCTTTTTATTTGTTGTTTCTTTGCCTGCTTTAATTTAATAATCTAAAATTCCTACAATTTAGATTTTTCAACGACTCAATTGTTAATTAATTTGTGTTGCTGGTGAAAACATGACTGTATCTTAAAAAGAAACCCAAATTAAACTGTTTCTGTCACCTACAATCATTTGTTTTGATCCAGTTCTGGATGTTTAATTTGGGACACTTTAAAAAAAAATGTTCCTCTCAGTTTCAGATGCAGTTTTTCTTCCTATCACACCAAACAGACTGCAGCACTTTGAATTAGCCTCCATTTCTCTTGACTGTAGTGGAATTGGTGACTCAATTCAGTTTAGAGGGATCAGGAATAATGAGAAATTTACACCAGCATGTCAAATTCAGAGGAAACCAACAGGGCCCTTCTGCACCTTTGCTAGAGCCTATCCTGGAGACAGTGGAGAATACTGGTGTGAGACTAATGGAGGAGAGAGAACCAACAGTGTCAACATCATTGTGACTGGTACAGTATGTTCATTGTGTTTCTCATACCACAATATATCCATTTTGAACTAAGTATCTGTGCTACCCAGTATGTCCAGTATGACAATGTATACAATTGTTTGTTCTCAGATCAACATGTTCAAGATCATCAAGGTTACTGTAAATTTGGTAGATTTTATTAAATGTATATGTTTAGAGTACCATAGAAAATGAGCAATGAGCCATCGTAAATGCCCCATGTTGCCAAAACACTCCTTATCAAGTGACTAGATAGCTCAGCACTGTCAAACCAGAACCTTTCTATGTTTGAAAATATGTGTCTGTGGTAAAAATAAAATCATTTCTGAGTTTTTCCCAGTTTTCTACTGTGTTACTGTAACATTGTAAATTTAAAATATTTCTAACTTCTTTTCAATATGCTGTTCAGCTGGTTCTATGATCCTGGAGAGTCCTGTTCGTCCTGTGATGGAAGGAGATGATGTGACTCTGCGCTGCATAGATAAGGAAAACTCCACCAACCTCCGAGCTGATTTCTACAAAGATGGAGTCCTCATGCAGAGCAGTCCTGTAGCAGAGATGACCATTAACAGTGTTTCCAAGTCTGATGAAGGACTCTACAGGTGCAGCATCTCTGATGTGGGAACATCACCAGAGAGCTGGTTGTCTGTCAGAGGTGAGACATAAGAGTGTTACAGAACAAAATATTGATTATATTTTCCTGGTTATATGGCCAGAATTCATGTAGATTATACATAATGATGTAACATTTGTTGAAAAAGTAGTTTAGTTTTTGTGATTTTCCCCTTTATTCCCAGTTTTCTACTGTTACTGCAATAGTGTTCATATAACATATTTGTAACATTTTCTCAATATGTTGTATCAGCTGGTTCTGTGATCCTGGAGAGTCCTGTTCGTCCTGTGATGGAGGG
Organism: Scomber colias; assembly: GCA_021039105.1. Lineage (NCBI taxonomy): Eukaryota > Metazoa > Chordata > Actinopteri > Scombriformes > Scombridae > Scomber > Scomber colias. The sequence goes on from JAJDFG010000172.1 coordinate 535,622, forward strand.
AGACGATGTGACTCTACGCTGCAGAAATAAGGAAAACTCCACCAACCTCCGAGCTGATTTCTACAAAGATGGAGTCTTCATGCGGCGCAGTCCTGTAGCAGAGATGACCATTAACAGTGTTTCCAAGTCTGATGAAGGACTCTACAAATGCAGCATCCCTGATGTGGGAACATCACCAGAGAGCTGGTTGTCTGTCAGAGGTGAGACATAAGAGTGTTAGAATTCATGTAGATTATACATGATGATGGTAACCCTACTTATGAGAAGAAATGATTTATTATTTGGTAGAAACTTGAGGGAATGCGCCCACTAATTTTGCAAATAGTATTACTATTAGCTCGTTAAATCATTTCTAAATGTTTTTATCTTGCCTAAATTATGACCTCATCAGTATGTGAGAATAAAGAACATAGATATATGACAAAGACTAGACCTCTGGGGTCCGTGGGCACCCCAGTTAGTAGGATAACCATTAAATACATGTTTAATGTATCACATGGTACTTGTAACGTGAAATTCCCCTCTTGGGATCGATTACGTCTCATCCTTTTTTTTCTTATACTCTTCGCATGTCACAAAGAAACTCAGAGTTCCTCTTCAGACGACATCTCCCATCACACCTGTCATATTTACCTCATCTTAAGGACTGTGTTCACCATTGGACTGATGGCTCTGCTGCTGCTGCTGGTGGGACTACTTCACTGTGGGAAACTCAAAGTTACATTGAATTAACTCATATCTTCTCACTATCTTGTACGATAGTTTGTTCACAAAGATGATGAGGCAGAAAACATGATATACTTTAGTGATTTGGGTTTGATGTTCCTCCAGCAGAGATAACATGAAGGCTGTTAGCATGCATTGTCTCTCTCATTGTCACGTATGATAAAGATTTCTTTAGAACTGCAAACCTGTAGCAGCTCCCATCAGACAAAATAGCAGCGTAAGTGTTTCCTCCCATGCCTGTATATGTGTATGTTGGCTGTTGAGGTTAAAGTCAAACGTTGAAAACCACTGAGGCAGACGTGTCATCTTTTCAAAATGCTTCATCAGTCTTCATCTGTGTTTTATTTTAGATGCTGCAGATATAGGTGATAATTTTAGTTTCTAAGACATGCACATAATTCAAAGAAACGTACAGAGTAAGACGATAAGTCTGGGTATAAACAAAGGTATTAAATATTCACCCGTTCAGTGTGACACACAAGTTTTGTTAAAAAACAACTAAACTTTTTTGTCCATTTATGGTATTATATATTTATGTTTGAACTGGCAGAAATATAACTACCCAGAATAAATGATATTATCTTTATTTTGAATACCACGTATTTCATGTGTCATTGGTACAGAATTGAATTGAATTGAAGTTTTTTTTACAAACACTTACTGCCTTGCACTCGGGGTTGGGAGGGTTACTTTAAAATTGTATTCATATACAGATACTAGTTACCTATTAAAAAATGTAGTCAGTAACATAATCCAAGTACCACAATATTAAAGCAATGTAACTTGATTACTTTTCGTTACTTTAGGATAACTGCATTTCCAAATATGCAATAATGAAGACACAGAGCATACGTTCCTCACAAAACTGGCCACTTTCAATGCAAATAAAATCCGTCACACCAAGCCTGTGGGTCTGCTGTTATCAGGTCACTCTGAACACATTTCCTTCAACCTCATCTACTCACTGCAGATAACTCTCATTCTGGGATATCCATGGTTGAAGAAGCACAATCCACACAGTCGGGTCAGCAGGGCTTATTTTGGGTTGGAGAAACCTAACTGAATCTCTTTCCAAGTTCCCAGATCTATCCTCTGTCCCTCCTGTTTACCTGGATCTCACAGAAGTCTTCAACAAGGCCCAAGTCACTGCTACGCCACAGCATCGTCCCTACAATTGCGCTATTGATCTTTTCCTGTAGGATTTACCACGGGCATTGGTAGTCCCTCTCAGCAACAGAGGTGGAGGCCATGAAGAGTTACATCCAGAGCTCTTTGGCTGCAGGGATTATCTGGCCATCTTCTTCCCCAGCTGGCAGGCTTCTTCTTTGTGGACAAGAAGGACAAGCCTATTCATCCCTACCGAGGTAAGATCACTTTTAAGAACAGGTGTCCTCTCTCTTTAATCCCTTCTCCATTTGAACTGTTGCAAGGAGCCACAATCTTTACCAAACTTGACCTCAGAAATGCTTTCTACCTGGTCAGGATTAGGGAGACGGATTAGTAGAGAACTGCCTTTTGGACTTAATAATTTTGATTGACACAGTCGCCATATAGCAGCTTGTGCACCAGACGGTTTTATAGGCACGTACAATAATGATTTCTTTAGAACTGTGAACCTGTAGCAGCTTTCATCAGACAAAATAGCAGCGTAAGTGTTTCCTCCCATGCCTGTATATTTGTATGTTGGCTGTTGAGGTTAAAGTCAAACGTTGAAAACCACTGAGGCAGACGAGTGATCTTTTCAAAATGCGTCATCAGTCTTCATCTGTGTTTTATTTTAGATGCTGCAGATACAGGTGATAATTTTAGTTTGTAAGACAAGTGGTAATTTAAAGAAACTTGCAGAGTAAGACGATACATCATAAACTAAGGTATTAAATATTCACACAGAGCAGCAGGTTACACTATGCAGTGAAATGTATTGTTTTGCAGTCTGCAATGCTGTTTATATTAAAAAGGAGAAATAAAACAACAGTATCTGGAATGGCACAGGTTAAGAAGTTTAACAGCAGTTAAATACAGAAATACAATAAACATATAATAATAAAAGGTGCATACTGATGGTACAGGTTAATACAGCATGTGCAAAACGAATGTATTGTGCAAACTTGCCATGTTCAAAGTATTATGTGTATAGCAGCATAACAGAGTAATGTAATAGGGAATACAGATAAATGTGCAGAATAAAATTATAAATACAAGGATATAAATTGGGTTGAAACCAGTCTGAATGCCTGTGGGAAGTGCTGTTGGGTTGAATGGACTGCTGCAGATCATTTTCTTTTAATAATGAGAAAGGTGTTTCTATTCTTCAATAAAAAATAATTTGAAAAACATTTGTGTATAGACTATATTCTGGTGTGGATTTTCCTCTCAAGAAAAATGTGTTGCAACAAAAAAAACCCTCCAGTGTAGTTAGACAAGTTCTTTCTAGACCTCCCTCCGTCCCGTCCTCCGCCACCCTCTTCTCCCACCTCCCCCCTGCCGCTTCACCTCCCCCAATCCCACCCACCCGCCCTCTCCTCTCCTTCCCCTCCTCCTCCCTTAATCACAGTATACCAACGTCTTTTTTAATCTTAGATGCTGCCGTTAACTATTTGGTTCTTCTAGATTTTCCAAATGTTATCAGACCAAATGGATCAAATTCTGATAGTGAAATGAGTTATTTTGCTTTAAATTAGAAGCAGTTGCATTTTTTCACCACTTGAGGGAGCCAAAGACCAAAATGTCAATGTAGATTTTAATGTGAAGTTTTTCTTTCCTTTGAGGTCTGAAGAAGGAGCAGGGAGACAATCTGACTCCGGTGCTGCTGGTCGACCCACCAATCAATAACACATCCATAGTACGGACCGCATACACATGCACAAACATGATGACTCATCTCCATAGTTAAAAATGTCATAGTAACCAAGTACATTTACTGAAATACTGTACTTAAGTACAACTTTGAGGTACTTGTACTTTACTGTAGTATATCCATCCATGTGAAGCTACTTTCTACATTTCAGAGGGAAATATTGTAGTACTTTCTACCCCACTACATTTTTTGTCAGCTTTAGTTACTTTTCAGATGAATATTTTACACAATGCATAATATAACAAGCTTTTAAAATACAACACATTAGTAGTAGTAGTAGTAAAAACATACTAAAACTGTACTATTTGTACCAACACACTGTTAAAGGAAGTAAAACCCAGTCCTTTTCCGTCTCAGCTCACCTGGGATCACCAATCCTGTATTCAAGGACGCCGTCGTCTCCATAACGACCATACTTTCCTGCAGCAGCACCTCCGGGTCTCCGGGACGTTATGACATCACCTCCAAGATGTCCATCGTCCTCAGCGGGTCCATCAGCACAAACAATCACAGCAAACCCACAGACTGAATAAAAGAAATGGACGTAACATCCGTGACGTCACTCATTGGTTTGTGGACTGCTGCTTGGAAGCCAATAGTTTCTAATCTAGGCAGCGCCATCTTGAAAATTTCAGGTGCATGCTGGGAAAAATAAAAACACGGATTCTACTTATATGGGCATGAGGCGGGGCCATGGGCGGAGTGGGAAGTTTGCGATTGGTTGCGAGGGCTGGATCTCGAGGACATTGGGCAATCAACCTGTCAATCAGGACGTAGCCACGCCCTAATGCATACCCTGCTTTATCGTCACATATAAAATCAGGGAGGCCAAAATGTCCCAAATGAACATCATACTGCATTGAAGAAGGCTTTAAGCTAGCGATTGAGACCATAAACACATTTTGAAAACGTTTACTGAGGTTAGAAATCAAGTGAGAAGTTGGTGAATTCTCCATTGACTTGTATAGAGACGGTCGCCCCCTGGTGGCCTTTTGATAGAATGCAGTTCTAAATTACTTGTGCGTTGGCTTAATTTCTTTCCTGAGAAAACCGTACCCCTACTTTTGAGGCGGATTTCCTGGCAACCGTTACCATGGCGGAGAGTCTGAGAGTTCGGAGGGATACAAACTGACCTCCACCGAGAGAGGGAGATCTACAGAGGAGGAAGAGGAGGGGAGTAAGAGGAGGAGGCAGATAGGCCCAGGCCAACAGAGGCAATGGAGGGGATTCTTTTCTGGTTTCTTCTCCTTTGTCTTTCTTTCTTTTTCTCATCCAATCACTTTTTATCTCTGCCAGAAGATGCAATTCTCTCCGTCATTCACCATCGGATACTTCTTGATAGCTAGAAAATATTTACTTTTTTCTTAAAAAATGACTCAAAAACAATTAAAGTTAATTGATTGATTGTTGCACTTTGTGTACTTTGTTATAGAAAGACGAAGAGGATTTAAAGATGCATAAAGAGCTGATTTAACTTCACAAATATCTGCTATAAAAAATTATACGTGTGCATACAAAATATTAATTCAAAGCCGTACATTTGGTTTCCTGTCCGTTGCTTCTGTGTGATTTTCTCTACATATTTTCTTCTTTTTTTCTTCGTAGTAGATTTTTATTTTCTTTGTCGTCACTTTTTGATCAACTTCGGAGGACTCGTGCGATCCAGTGCCTTATAACATTTTCTTCAACCTAGACTTATTTCTGTCGTCTTTGAGTTTGAGAAACACTGCTGTACAGAACAAAAACGCTGTTTATTGTTGTTTGTTGGATTTTTTCTATGGGGTTGAATAAATAAAAAACTCAAATGCTGCTTTGGATCAATTTTGTGTCTTTTTTCTAACTTAACAAATAAGCTGCTTCCAGACTGAAAAACTTTCTCTAGCTATGACAAAAAATAACATAGCCATAGAGAAAAAACATCTACTGTTTCATATTTTATCATTTATATCTTTAAATACTGTAGATTATGTATTTGATTATATTTCTTGTATCTACATATAAAAATCACATATCATATGAGAAGTAATCATATGGTGTAATAAAATAATTTTCATTTCATAATCACAGATAATTTAAAAAATGCTAAAAGAATCAAACAGCACATATTTTATTGTGAACAATACAAATCAAAGAATAAGAAGCTCTTCACTGTAGCAGATATAAACTCTCAGGATGAAATTTTGCCTCATCAATGAATTGTTCAGTAAGAAACACACATGTACAGTAAATTAATGAAAAATAAAAACACAAGGAGAAAAATAATGTTTCATTTCATATTTATGAAAAATGTAAAAAAGTTCTCATCCCAAATGAATCATGTTTTTCCTGATGTATAATTTTGGTGTTTTCAAGTTACTATTCACATTCAGCATTTTAGCGTCATAAGTGGAAACTCTTTTATCATGGTTGGTGATAAAAGTTGGTAAACAGGGAGAATATTGGAGCAAAAAAGTGACTGTAAGATAAACTAAAACACTGTGTGTCAGCTGGGCTGATTAATAGAGGTTTTCACAATCTCTTCATGACACTTGATGAGCTCAACAAGGAGTTTGTCTCCTTTGGTCCAACGCTGCAGGTCCTTCCATATCAGGGTAGAGGGAGGAATATGGACACCACAACCATCGGCCCATATCTGTAAAATCCAAAGTTTACAGATAATAACAATCATCATCATCATTTCAGTTAAGAGAGAAAGAAATGAGGAAGGAAGGAAGACAACGCAACAACAAATTAATAAATCAAAGACTTACATAGACACTCTCCTCAGCTTTGAGTTTAAATGACTCAAATGTGTACATGATGGGGTTTTGGTCGTTGACCTTCACTCGTAACCTCCAGTCTTCCAGTTTCAGGTCCTGCAGGAGAGAAATTGGACACAAGAAGGAGGATGAAGGAAAAACAAACAAGTTAATGTTACAGTGTTAAATCCATGAGTGTGTGACATTTAAAGTGTTGACATGAAAACAAGAGAAAGTAGATTCTGAGGTAAATACTGTAGAGGGTCGTTAGCTTGGCTTTAATGGTCCATTTAAAATAATCCTGGATACACTTCATCAATGTAGAGCTACTAAACCTAACAGTACATGTTCTCATGTTTATACACAGTTCATCCACACAAACACCATCACCTCTTTAGACTCGTTGGTGAGACGGAGATATTTTCCATCTGGGTCGAACTCCACAAAGACCTCTGTTGAGTTTTTTCCAGCTGGGTTGGTGTCATTATGTTTGCTTACATCTGGCCACTGTGGGAGAGAAAACACACACATTCATTCAGGACTTTTAGGTTTGAGATAATAAATGTTCAGTAACCTAAACTGACAAAAATGACAGTTTACACATTTTCCTCTTAAGGTGAGTTGTATAATAAACTATTTTATTTCAGTCTCTGATCTCCTGATTGAAATTTAGATGAGAAAAGTTTTCTAACAAAGTCAACAGAAAGACACAAGATGGTTAGACAACAGATAACTACAAAAACTATAATTCCCATTAGAGACAAGTCATAGAATCTATTATGGGGCATACAAAGCTTGCATACTAGTTCTTAAAGGTAAAGGGTTGTAATAATATAAAACGTGTATCTTATATATATATATATATATATATAACAATCTACTACAGTCCAAACAAACATTATACTACATATAAATGATCAGGGTGAAAAAATCACGAGGATGTAAGAGATAGTTTAGTAATTTATAATATTAATATTAATAAGCAGTTTGTCAGATGTTTACTCATTATCTTCTTGTCACTAGAAATCTGAATAGAAACAGAACATTAGAGAGATGAACCTCCGTCTGTCTCTGCAGGTCAGTTTCCTTCCTCTGATTTTCATCTCTGAGCTGCTGAAGTTCAGCTTTTATTTCTTCAATCTGGGAGGAGAGAGACAAGAAGAGACATGTTATATTTTAATACATATTTTAGTGAACATACAACAACAGAGAAACAATGAAGCCTGTGTAATGTTGTGGTTTTATTTGTGTGTCTAGTTTAAGATGCTGGCATCAGATAAACATCTGTGAAGGTGTTGAAGTAACTGCTGGGACTCTCTTTTAATGACACAGCTGTAACATCCAGTACAAAGCAGCAGGTCTTAGGTGTGCAGCAGACCTTCTGTTTTGGTTCATATACTGTAGGTGAAAAAGGAAGGAGAGGTGGAATATAGATCAGAGTGTGTGGTGATTAATTAATACTCTCTCTGTCACATCACTGGTCTCATAGCTCTGAAACAGAGAAGCAACATGTGAACACACAGCACCACAAACTGAGTTCATGTTTGTGGAGATATTATATATATTTATATTATATCATGTTTCTAATGTTGACACTTTTACTTTGAACCACAGTGATTTAAATAATACATCTAATTGAAATTCATAATAGTTTGTTAAAATGTGTTTATCACTGCATCAATTTAATCTCTTCCATTGAAGTTTTTTTTATTATTACAAATTAGAATTAAAAATATATTTTAAGAATAAAACATGAAGCGCTACTTTAGCAAAAACAGTTGTAAAGGAGTCCATGATCCTCAGATTAATGATCAGTAAACAGAATATCAAGTTATACAGTAAATAAATGATTGTAGCAGCCTGATGTCATTTGTATATGTACAGTATATGTTATTAATGTGTTGTTTAAAATAAATTAGGAAATATTTAAGAGGAACTAAAAACAAACAAGTTTGTAACTGGAAATAAATATTTTAAGGAAAATATATAAATATGAACCTCTTTGGTTTTGGTCTCTAACTCCTCCTGCTTGGTCTGCAGATCCTTCTTCAGTGTCTCCACTTCTTTTTCAGCTTTCGTCTTCCTGGGACCCTGGACAGTATGAAGACATGAGACTGACTTCACTAACAGATATAAACTCTCTCACACCGATTCTTCTCTCAGGTTTTACTCTGTTCACCCTTCAGATCTCAGGATGAGATGTTGTCTCATCAATGAAGAGTTATTGGTAAGTAAGAAACACAGTACAGTAAATTAATAGAAATAAACATAATATATTGAACAAAATGTGTTTTGAATGGTTAATTGTACCACAAGAAAAAAAAACAATGTTTCATTTGATATTTATTAAAAAAAAGTTCTCATCCCAAATGTATAATTTTGGTGTTTTCAAGTTACTATTCACATTCACCATTTTAGCGTTATAAATAGAAACTCTTTCCTCACAGTTGGTGCTAAAAGTTGGTAAACAGGGAGAATATTGTAGTTTAAAAAGTAGCAAAAAAGTGACTGTAAGATAAACTAAAACACTGTGTGTCAGCTGGGCTGATTATTATACTTCAATGGTTTTCACGATGTCTCCATGACAGTTGATGATCTCAACGAGGAGTTTGTCTCCTTTGGTCCAACGATTCAGGTCCTTCCATGTCAGGTTAGAGGGATGAGGATAACGGGGAGTACAACCATGGGCCCATATCTGTAAAATACAAAGTTCATGGATTATAACAACAATCATCATTTAAGTTAAGAGAGAAAAAAAGAAAGAGAGAAATGAGAAAGAACTAAAGAAATCAAAGACTTACTGTTAAGTCACCAGTCTCTATTCTACCTACAACCAGCATAACTGTCAATCTCCCATACTTCCTATAAGTCCTCCCTTCAGGCCTGCAACCCCTTTTCCCTCCACACCATACCAGAGAGAAACAAAGGAGAACCCATGTGAGTTCTTTATGGATTTTTTACCTTTTGTGATGATTTTCTTGATGTGTCATGTATTGAACATTAACTGATTGTTTTCTTGTTTATTGTACTAGATACCTGAGTTAATTTATGTAAGGAGAAATAGTAATGTTCCAGATTGTGGATGCATTATCTAATGTAAGTTAAATTATACCCTAATTTGTTATTATCCTTTGTCTAATATACAGAGTTGTAACCTTTATGTTTATTTTAAACTATATTTTTGGGGCTTTTTGCCTTTAATGTACAGGCTAGTAGGGAGAAACAGGAAATGGGAGGCAATGACATGCAGGATAGGACCACTCTGCACAGGATTTGAACCGGGGTCGCCTGCAGTGAGGACTGTAGTGGGGAGGTGTTCTACCCACTGAGCTAAACACCACCACAGAGTTGAAATCCTTATTTCTTTTATTTGAATGTCTTTGTATAGAAAATCATCTGCTATCAATCAACGCCCTGTGTTGAAAAAATAATTGAAATGGCATCCAGGATCCTGTGTCTAAATGTGCACACCACATAAGATGTTCAGTGATCCAACACCACCAGCAGCTATATAGCTTTTTCACTTACATGGACTTTCTCCTCAGCTTTGAGTTTAAATGACTTCTTAAATGTGTACATGATGGGGTCTTCATCGTTGAGCTTCACTCGTAACTTCCAGCCTTCCAGTTTCAGGTCCTGCAGGAGAGAAATTGGACACAAGAAGGAGGATGAAGGAAAAACAAACAAGTTAACGTTACAGTGTTAAATCCATGAGTGTGTGACATTTAAAGTGTTGACATGAAAACAAGAGAAAGTAGATTCTGAGGTAAATACTGTAGAGGGTCGTTAGCTTGGCTTTAATGGTCCATTTAAAATAATCCTGGATACACTTCATCAATGTAGAGCTACTAAACCTAACAGTACATGTTCTCATGTTTATACACAGTTCATCCACACAAACACCATCACCTCTTTAGACTTGTTGAAGAGAAGGAGAGATTTTCCATTTGGGTCGACCTTCACAAAGACTGGACTCTGTGGGAGACAACACACACACACACACACACACACACACACACACACACACACACACACACACACACACACACACACACACACACACACACACACACAGGTTATTCATACAAAACTAATTAACTAAGCATTGTGTACTCTTTCTGTCTCTGTTTGTAATGACAGTTTGGGTAATAAATGTGGTTTATTTGGTAATCTCTTTAGTTTTGAGATCATAAATGTCCCAAACTGACAAAAGTGGTTTACACATGTATGTCTTACGGTGTATTGAAATTTGGATGTGGTACATTTTCTAACAAAGTCAACAGAAAGACACAAGGCGCAAGATAACCGATAACCGAACAAATCAATTAATAAATAAAACATGTAGCCTGTTGAACTTTCAAAGTGTTCTCTGACACTGTGCCTGGCAAAAGTCATATCCATGAAATGTCTAAATTAAAATACATCGTTGACCTCTGAACTTTGAACCTGGAGCATGTTTGAAGCTCATCACTTATCAACAGGAGGAACTACAGACAGCTGTTATAGAAAGCTCTTCACCTCAGCTGTCATGTGAGTATAGTAACCACTGGAGGCGCTGTCAACTATGGAAAAAAGCTATTTTCACTCATTAAACAATTAGTTGGGTCAGCTTCTAATTATGGGTCAATGGACCAATGTAGATTAATGTATAAATATATGTAATACAGCAAAGCATAAAAAATCTACAATTCCCTTAAGACAAGACATAGAACTTATTATGAAGCATACTTGTAGTTCTTCCAGTTTCCTGAGTAGGGTTGTCAATATGGTTTAAAAAAGTATAAATATATCAACAGTCTTCTACAGTCCACACATACATTACACTACATATAAATAATCAGGGTTAAAACATCACAAGGATGTCAGAGATAATTTAACAGCTATTGTAGAAATTAGTTGTTTGAAGTTGGGTTGTCAGCTGTAAGCAACAGTAACAAAGCATGAACAATTTAGGATCTTTTTAAAAAAAAATTATGGTATGTTCATTTAGCCCTTCAGGAATGTGTTTTAATGCTAAAACTGTCTTAAAATATTGTATTTACCACTTTTGTCTTCACAGCCAGAAAATTGACAGTCACATGATGTAGATAAAGGCCAACAGAAGAGAATTAACGTCAGCAACCTTCATTCAGACATTATGATCACATCAAGCTGATTCAACAAAACCAAAGACCTTTATATCATTAGAACATGTGACTGAATAATAATCCAAAAGCAAAGAAGAAAATATAAAGAGACTCTGATCTTGGCTTGCTCTGATAGTTAGGTGGTTAAAGAGCGTGCCACATAAACACAGTGTCCCTGGTTCACATCTAGCTAGGGACCTGTGCTGCAGATCATTCCTCTCTCTCTTTCCCTGTTTCCTGTTGGCCTCTCTGCCACTATCGCACCTATAAATAAAGGTGGAGTCGATACATTCAGAATTGATGTGAATTCTGTGTGACAAATGAGTTCAGCTGTGAATTATTACTTGTTCTTTGTGAGAGGAAGATAAGATACAATGATACAAACAGAATAAGAAAAAGTGAGAATAAAGTTCATCTTCAAGACAGATTTAAAACTAAAAACAAAAAGTGGTAGAAATAAACAGGAATATGAACTTGACGGATCTCATTTTTGTTGTTGTTTTGCTTCTTCTGAATCTTCTCATATTAGAATATGAGAGTGAAACATTAACATCCAGGGCCCCTAAATTGACACAAATTACACCATGGACCCCCACCTGATAAGATTGTTGCTTTCAGATGTGTTATGACCTAAACAATCATACATTCTGCCATAATATTACTTAAGGATGGAATTACAGTGAAAATAAACTATGGACAACCAGGAATAACATTTGATCTACCTTACTATGTATTATATGTTTTAAATGTGTATGTATATTTGCCTTATGTGTACTGTGTTTTGTTTTTGTTTTTATGTTTTGTTTGGTTGTTTTCCTTTGTGTTTCTTTGTTTTTGCTTAGTTTTTTGTTTCTTCTTGGTTTCTTTTTCCTCCGTTGCAAATGACTCTATTGTGTTTTAACTCATGTTTGTTCTTCTTTTCTTTTTTCACCCTGTTCCGACACTGCAGTGCTTCATCTCAGCTACATTGACATTAAGACATCACTTCATTTCCTGGTTTTGTCTTCTCCTGCCCTTCCATGACTTTCTACATCATTAATTCAATGACACTTCCACCCATCCGCCTTAGTATTTGTGCTGTTCTTCTTGTGACCTTGTCTTAAATATTTAAGTTCCTCTTGGTTTCTTTTCCCTCCACTAAAAATGACTCTGTTGTGCTTTAACTCACATGTTTGTTATTTTCTTCTTTTTCCCTTGATCTGACACTGCTGGACTTACTTTGAGTGTTTTTTCATCTGATTGTTGTCCATTGAGAGGCTCACCTTCACCTTCAGAATCACCTTCATCCATGCTGCTTCTCTTGGTCTCTGTGTAAAAATAAAGGCAGTGTTATTATAACCAGTGTTGGGTATGTTACTTTGAAAAAGTAATTAATTAATTAGTTACTCATTACTTCTCCCAAAAAGTAACTGAGTTACATCAATGTCAAAGTAATGAATTACCAGGACAAGTAACTATTATGTATACTTTTTTTTTAAATGTGCAAATATGTCAAACTACTTGGCTGACCCAATCAACAACAACTGAGAAAAGCTTGACTTTTACAAAGCACTACAATTCACTTGTGACTCACTGTTTTGCCTCCTTTTCCACACAAAAAAGAAAACTGCAAAAACAACCACGATGCAAACAACCAAACTAACAGCCAAGCCAGTGATGACAGGAGAAGAACTGGACTGGGCCTTAAAGAAATCACCTGAAAATGATACAACACACAGAATAACATGTAATTTATACAACACTGGACCTCAGCTATTTGAAAGTAAAACCAACATTTGAGTTAAAAATTGTATCTTTTACCTGCAACAATAAAGTGTGTCTCGCTGGTCTGGTTGATGTTCTTCTGTTGGACTCTACAGGTGAAGTTGTTGTTGCGTCTCTTCTCCACAGTCACTCTGCTGCTGACAGTATAGAGACCATCAGGACCTCTGACTGTCTCTGTAGATTCAGCAGAGAGGAGGTTTCCCTCACTGTCCAACCAGAACACCTCAGGCTGTGGATACCAGCCTTCAGACTCACACTGTAACACCACTCCTCCTCTGACTCTGTCCAGCCCTGCTACACTGATGAGAGGCGAGGGGATAACATCTGATACTGAGGAGAAAAAAAACATTTTTACACAGTGGTAAACAAAACAATCACCAAATAAATCATGAATAAAGATCCCCAAATGTAAATGCATATGTGTTCTGTGTCTGATGATTAGTTTCCTAAGTCCGTAACCGTAGTTCCTATTGGACCATAAAACATAGTCACATATCTGACTATTGCCATTGATAAAATTTGGAAATTCAAAAACATTTGATTTCATGGCAGATGTTTTGACCTGTCAACAGGAAAAGCACAGGTGGAATTAAATTATTTATTATTTCATATTTTTACAATACACATTTTATATCTTGGTTGGTTTTAACTTTATCTTTCATCCTGATAAATGATCCAGATGTCATCAAACATCTGGATGCCTTAGTATCTGATATTTTTACAAAATCAGCACTCTTAGATCTTCACTTCTAATACTATTACTTATTTGTACTTCAAATAATAATTTTGGAATAATTAACTCTAGAAATAATTAGTAATTCTTATAGTACAGTAATAAGTCCAGTAGTAGCTCTTGAAACTTTTAATGGTGCACAAATACCTACACCACCACCAACAATATAACTTTTCATTGGGTAAAACTTCAGAGTAGCTTTTCTTTTGATTAAACTGTTCAATTCGTTCCAAACCCAATCACTTGCCACACACACTTTTAAGGTATGGAAGAAAAAGTGTATTTGTCTGCCCTAATTAGGGTTGTGCTATATGATCCAGTGTTACACTCTAAAAAGAATAACTTTTAATTTGTGGTAACTGACATTCACTGCAATGTAAAGCTGTAAAGATCTATTTTACACAATAGCACATGAGCTGTTTTACATTTTATTTATTTCATCATAGTTTTACCATCTTACTGTTTCTATGATAGCTGGAGCAAAGAGAGTGGAAAGTCAGGTCAACAACACATTTACAGTAGGTTGCATCTCCAACCACATTGCACTGGGTCACTTATTTTAACCCAATGTTAAGTCAAACTCACTCAACAGCCTGAACGCAGCAGTTGGGTTATTAAAATAAGCAGTTTTAAGAGAGTAGATCATGTTATACCACAACATCATTCATTATGCTGAATGACAGCAGCATTTCTATCCCATGTTTTCACTAGTTTATAACATTTGATAATGCAATTCATATTTATTTGTTGTATTAATAAAGGATATTATCATTTTAAACCATTTTATGGTATTTAAATGTATTTCAAGACACATTATCAGTATACTATAGACATTTGAAATCTTATCCTGTTTTTATACAGCTTTTAACCAAAAAAAAGAGAAAGAAAATTACTGCTGCTGATAATTGCTCGTAGGATAATTATTGCTGTAACAATATAACAATAATCAATATTACAATGACAACAATATTTGATATTAGAATACAATAAGTTTTTTATCATACTCATTTTTGCATTTTTTTCAGTACAAGGCAGTACGTGTTTGTAACAAACCTTCAACAAATTTAGAGTTGTCGCATCAAAGATTAGTTTAGATTAGATTAGATTAGATTGCTTTATTTGTACCCGCAGGTAAATTTGGCTCGCAGTGAGAGACATTCATACAAAACAATACAATAAATAAAAAACAGTAAAATAGTTACACAATTCGTCATCATACCCATCATCATTCTATGCTGCCTCATAAAGTGTATTTAATATGTAAAGTGGCTACCCTCAAAGTGCATGGCATAAAGTGCATAAGTGGCACTCATCATTGTATCATCATCATCATCATCATCATCATCATCAACATAATCATCATCATCATCATCACCATCATCATCATCAATATCACCATCAACAGAAATGGACATAAAAGATGTGGGTTTTTTTGTTTGTTTTTTAACAAAACCTTTCTAAGGTAAATTCTTATCAAACACAATAAAAATGAATTACTGGCTTTATTCTTGAGTATAACTAATATAAGGACGTAGGTAACACTCCAATGAACATAAAAAAGCCTTTCAGGAAACTGTACTTGCTCTTTGACCCATATATATTTATATACTACTGCTACCTCCCAGCTAAGAAAATACTTTCCCTCGTAACATCCATTTACTGAGCTGATCTCTATTTAAACTTCATTTAAACTGTGGTTGTACTCTTCATTTCTGAACAACAATGGCTGAAAGCTGTGATGATTCTCCCAACATTTCTGTTTTGCATAGACGCCACCAATCTGCACTAAAACATATACAACACGTAAAATAAATTTCAACTTACCAACAATAAGCTCAACAAAAGATTCTTTATTGAAGTGTGGAATGTAGCATGTGTATTTTCCCCCATCAGAAAGTTTCACTTTAGAGAGTTTCAGTGAAATGTCTCCTTGCTTCAGCCCGTTGATGGACACTGATGTTCGCCCCTTATATGATGGATGTTTAACAGTTATGATTTCCTGCCCAGCACGGCACACATGGACGTCTCTGGGGCTCAAGTCAGGTCTCGTCCACTCAATATTCAAGGCTAAAACATCCTCTGCAGGTTTCAGTTTACATGGCAAAATGACGTCATCACCAACTGTTGCCACGATTGGCTGAGATGAACCAATTAACTGGGACTGACCTGGAGAGAAACACAAATGTTCATTCTTGCAATAAGAGCTAGAAAATTAAATCTGTTCATCTCTTTTAGACTATTTTCATTTAAAATCAATCAGAGGTATAGTGTCTGCCATCCATTGGACATTTAAAAGACAGAGAGCAGTTTGCTGACAATTAAACATTCACGTATCAAACATTTTCACGTTTTCATCAATATACTATGAAAAGATATTGTTTTTGTTAGCTCAAAAAATGGTAATGTTTAGCACATGGTCATCTGTCCACATAAGATGAATCTTACCAAGTTTGGTGACCAATATGAGGTCAACATTTGTAGTTAGTAATGAAATGCCATAGCCACTGTTGGATGGAATTTTGTAGAGATATTCATGTTTCATTGAGGATAAATTGTAATAACTTTGGTGATAACTTTTCATCTACACAATCAGAAAGTCAAAATGAACCTGAGTCCATGTTAGTGTTTAAGTTACCTCTACATGAGTGTGTTAACAGAAGATGGAGAACCAAAACACAGAGGATTTTGAGCGGAGATTGAAGGGACAGTCTGTTCATCTGGTGAAACATCCTGCCGTTCTGAAATTTGGAAAGAAGTCAGTGATACAATAAATGGAAACATTCCAGTCAAAAATAAAGGAATCCCTAAGTAGGCTTAAAAATAAAATGTATTTTTTTTTAATTTATCTTTAGCTGTTTTGGCTAACCCAATTTCCTTTTGGAATTAAGTCTTTAAGACTAAGTCTTCACATGGGTCAGCTACACATGAAAAAAAATAAATAAATAAATAAAAAATAAAAAATGTTTATATATATATAAGAAGAGTATATGTATATATATATATATATATATATATATATATATATATATATATATATACTCTTCTTATTGAGCCTCTGTTTGAATTCAGACCCTCCGTAGCAAAATGTAATGTTAAATTTACAAATAATGGCAACATGTCCATTAATGGAGTTAAACTTTCACTTCTGTCAGTGCAGATAAATCTATAGAAAGTTCTGCAGCCGTCCAAGCGTATATGCAATCTCATCTATGTGTTGTGAAATTAAAGTAGAGTTATACTTTCACTTTTGTTTCCAGCACGGTTAAAACTGTTTCTTACTGGATTTTTAAATATTTTGGCAATGCTGGACTTGTCTCATCTTTTAGCCTTCATTATAATCCTCTCTCATACAAAATCCATATCCAAACCATAAGCTGTTGACAGTATGACATTTGAAATACATTTCATGTGTCATCAGTTTCTCTCACACAAAGGTTTTAAAACACACTTAATCCTTAAAGTATTACTGCAGATCCCAGTCTGAATACAGACCCACTGCTACTGTAAATTAAGTGAGACAAAATTTTAAAATACAAGTTAGATGAAACATGTAGAAAAGGCAATCAAATCCATAAAACTTACCTGCTACGAGATGTGTCGGCCATTTCATTAGACTGCGCAGTTAAAGTCTGTAAATCATTGACAGGCTCCTGACCTGGCTTATCAGTGTTGATTGGTTATGTATTAAGATAGTAACAGCAATGCTTTACTTCTCTTTGACTTCCAAATTTGGCCATTCAGTGTTTTTCTTGCTATTGTATTGTTTTAAGTTTTGGAACAACAGCAACAAAATTACCATTAAAACCACATTAATAAGAAAACCGAAGCATGCAATACATAAATAAATATTAAACATTATATGGTGATTTAGCTCTTCTTTTCTAAGATGAGGTTTACGTGTTATCAGTTTGAGTTACAGGTGCCATCTAACAGTGGTATGAAGGAAGTTACTTTCTTTAAACATTTGTCAAGCACTATGAATAAGTCCACATAATAAGAGTGGGAATAGCTCTACAAAATGTAATGTGGCAGGAAGTGCAGCATAACCTTTTCCTTCTCAGAGGGAGTAAAGGTAAATTAGGCACACCTGGGAGCTGCAGAAAGGGAAATCACACATAAAGGCAAGGCAAGGCAAGGCCGTTTTATTTATATAGCGCATTTCATACACAATGGCAACTCAATGTTATGTGTGCTACATAAAGACAGCATGGAGGAGATCAGAGGGACAAACTTAGTATTTCTGCAAGGAGTTGAACAACCCTGAGTGGAGTAAAGTAACACTAGAGTGGTTATTTTTCACACACACACACACACACACACACACACACACACACACACACACACACACCTTTGCTAATCATTATTGAACTGAAGCCAATCTCACATATCCACTTACAGTATGATTTTATTGGGATTATTGTTCTTATGTGGACTTTGGGACATATAATATAGATTTGATCTGATCTGTCATTTATTCAAAATGTTTTGATTTATGATTGAAAAAACGGTTGAGTTAACTTTATTTCCTTAAGGGATTTAAAAGTTTGGGTTTGGTTTGTTATGATTGTGAGTTGTACTCAATAACATTTCATTTCAGATGTTTTGGGTAAATTGTGTTTCTTTCAGGAGAAGAAGCTACTGTATATACTTTTGTAACTAGGGAATTAGGCTAGCTGGGTTTTGTTCCTTATTAAAGTACTCAGATATCCATTTTTGTTTAATTTAATGAAATTTCTAGTGTCCATCACACTGGTATTTTGAAATAAGTATAAAATTACTGTTTTGAATTAATTTTGAGATAATATATTTGAGGATTATGGTAAAAATGTCCCAGTGGTGTAACCATCAAAACTTGAACCAAAACATTACTCTTGCTTAATATTTTTATAATATATATAATATATTTATCATTCTTTGTGTTTACACCACCACATTTTCAGGAACACTCAGTCTTACTTTTGGTAAAACACAATGGTGTAAATGTCATTTCAAATGACATAAATGTATTCCTGGGGCCAGAGCAGGCGACACTGAATCAAATTTAAAACTGCTGGCAAAGGATAAACGTAGTTATAGTAAGATTATTATACATGCCAGTGGAAATGACACCTGACTACGCCAATCAGAGGTCTGAGTCGGTGTGCATATTTGCAAAAACAATATTGGACTCCCTAATTTTCTCTGGACCCCTGCCTAATCTGACCAGTGATTACATGTATTACATGTCATCATTCAACTGCTGGTTGTCGAGGCGGTGTTCAGTAAACGTGGGCTTCGTAGATAATTGGCAGACTTTCTGGTGAAGAACTGGTCTGATTAGGAGAGATGGCATACATCCCACTTTGGAGCTGCTTTCATATCTAGAAATATGGCCACATTTATCAAAAAAGTAGTACCACTTCAGAACAAAAAAAAAGAGAATTATATGTGTACTCTTAAGGAAAAATTGATATAACTTGTGCAGTCCAGTATACTTCCTAGGATTGATGGGGATCAGAAACAGAGAATATACATTATCAAACAAATCCGATGGTTCAGCTAGTCTATGAATCTGAGTCATGATGTTCAGGGCTGTGTTCCAGTTACAGAATCTTACAATCTTTCAGGGAAATTTTCCTTTTCAGAGGCATCTGTCTTGAGAACCTTCACCTCTGATCACCAACAAGAAGCTCTTGAGATCTCATGTTCCCTTAAAAACATAGGTCAAAACTGAATTGATGTGGGTTTGATTTTAATGATAAAATTAATTAATAAAAAAACAAACATTTTTTAAAATGTATTCATATAAATAACCGTTATTAACTGCTGTACCAGAGACACAGACTATAAAAGCCTGTGTCACCCAACTGTCAAAGCAGCAGCTGATCCAGACAACCAGACAGTTGAGCCAAACCCAGATTGTTTTGAACTCAAATTGACTGAAAGAAGAGCTAAACCTGGAGCAGTCACACTTCTGCTGCTCTTTCTGCTGTAGTAAAATCCCGGCCAGGTCCTTGTCCTGATCCCCGTCCTCGTCCTCCTCGTCCCCCTCATCCTCATCCTGATCCTCGTCATCATCCTCCTCATCCCCTTCATCCTTGTCATCCCCTGCATCCTCGTTATCATCATCATCATCATCATCTGCACAGAGATTCTTCAGCTCGGCTGGTTCCAGCAATGAACAATACAGTAGGGCTGAAGTGGCGAGCCAACCCCTGAACCAGTTGAGACGTTTATGTCTTGTTTTGTTTCTTTTATCGATGATTGAGTTTTTGATATTGTTATTGTTGTTATTATTTTGTTACATTTTATTTTGTTGAATTAGAAAGGGAAGAATAGGATTGAACAAATCACCTGTGGGGTAGAGACCAAAATAGGTTCAAAATAGGAATAGTTTAATTATAGCCTAATGAGACCATTAGACCAAACAAAGACATTTTAATCATACTGAAATAAATTTAGCACTTAATATAAAACTTAATACTAAATTAAATTAATAATTAACAATAATTAGATACTCACCCCACCATCATCTGGATTCCAGATTGTATGTAAAAAAAAGTTTATTTATTTTTGTATTTATTTATTTATTTCTACATGTGTTAGTGTTATTGTTATCTCCGGTAAATGTTGTTATTTTGAGAACATATAAGAGAGAAGAAAAAAAAGAAGAACTGATTAATGAAATTAAATAAATTGTTTTACTTACCTTTTAATCATAACAGTTTGTCTTGTGTTTTGTGTCCAGTTGCTTTTCGATGGTCAACCAGATTTTGACTTGTTTCAATGTAGTGTCTCTTATTCTCTGGACATGATTAGTGACAAAAACATTGAATGCACCAGGCACCACCTGAAAATCTGTCCAGAAAAAGTCCTGATCAATCTTCAGTTACTGCAACAGATCAAGGCCCAGTATGGTGTCTATGTTGGTAGATGCCACTCCATGACCAGTGCACAATGCACTTGTTCATCAGCAACAATCCCGATATATGAGCATTACCCATAACCATCATTGATGGGATCTGAAAAATTGTGTAGTTCAATTATTTGGATTGTGCCAACGTGTGAAGTATCTTGGAATTTGAATTTTTTTGAGTGATGCCAACCAAGTTACACTTGCAAAAGAATTATTTATAGTTTAGTTGCAAAGAAAACAAACCATTTTCTTTGGAAAACAGTTTAAATTTCTGGGATTAAGCAGACATATGACAGCAACAATTATTCTAATTTATACATTTTTAATAACTCTCATTTCTCTTATTAACTCTTTTATTTGACAGGCTCACACTCTACAGGGACATCTTGTGGCCACAAGTTATAAAAGCAGTTCCCTTAATAAATATGATCATTATTCCATGACATACAGTACCATGAGAGAGTTTACTGACCAACCATGAATAACTTTTCAAAACGTATCCTATCGATTGTCAGTTGATGCAAATATCAATTGTCAGTTTACTTACACTGAAGTTACTTTTACCTAATTAAAGTATTTGAATTTACTGAATGTTTTGCATTTTCATGAGAGAATACTGATCAGATTGCTTTCTAGGCTTTTTGCAACAATGATGTGCAGAGACTCCTCAGGTGGCAGAGGCAAAGAAAAGTTTAAAAAAAAAACACACATTCACTGTCCACAGGATAAAGGTTATGCTAACTTTAGGGGTGAGTGAACCAATCAGAAAGTCCGAGATGGCTGACCCGTCTTAACTGAATATAACTCAAAAACCTTACACAGGACCTGAGGTCCTCACACAGGAAGTTCAGACCTACTGTTACGGCCCTGCATGTGTGTGTGTTTTCTCTCTTTTTTGTTTGGTTCCCTCCTCTCCTGCCCAGCCACCCTCTGGCCCTGGCTCCTCCCACTACTCCCACTCCATCCCTGGTTCCTGATTGGTGCGGCTTCCTTCGGTGCGCTCCAATCCCCAGCCATCAATCAGTGTCCTACCTTTTAAATAATCTGCAGCATCCCGGAGCCACCATACACAGACATAATCTATGCATAAATGACACAAAGAACTAAAAATTTGGTGCCCCTTTTATACTGTTAATATTGCTGACCCATGCAAAAAGTTTCAAAGCCATTGTGGCAACCAATCAGCTTTCTTTCAAAACAACATGATTTCATTTTCTTGGCACCTGTTCCTAAGATGCCCCCTACTACCCTCTTGGTGGCTGCTTCATTCACTTCTTGGTTTGCAGGTGCTTCTGCTCTTTTGGATTACATCATTCTCGGCCTTGAGTTCTGTTTTTTTCCTTACTCTCCGCTGCACTCCTGCCCTGCCTCCAAAGTTCCCTTCCCCAGAGGAGGCTGACGTGCACGCAACCACGTGCACACAATCGGTTATACATGAACTACACTCCACACAGTTAGATATAAAACGCTTTACAGTGACTTTCACATGGCTACACCTTACCTAGAAACCCGGAGATATGAGCTTGACTGAGCTGAGGGGGGAGGGGCCTGTGTGCGTGAGCAGGGATCGACGGCTGTCAGACACTCCATCAGACACAATCCTGGCTCTGATTGGGTCTTTTTGTCCGGTCACGGTGGATTCTGGCAATTTGCAGTAGGAGCAGTAGGTGGGGCTAAATGAGCCTTTTTTTTAGATTACTAGTTTCATGTAATGCTGTCTTTACATAGTGTCTGAGCAAATATGACAAAAAGTTACTTTTATAAGACTTACCAACTGCAGCTTTAACACAACATCATTGGTTTTGATTATCATTAGCAAATAATAGTCAACCAACAAATACCCTTATATCAAATACAACCTTATGCATTGTTAATAACTATCCTCAAAAATTATACTCCACATTACACATACAAACAGGCCTGAAATATGAAGAATATGCAGCAGGAAAGTGGAACTAAAATAATTTAGGCAAGATAGCTGTAAAATCATTCCTCCTGTTCATACTGACCATTAGAATATTATTCATAATGCACAAATGAGTACAATCAAGTAGATCTGTTTCAATTTGTGTCTTTTTATTACTATACTTCCACCACAGGTCAACAGAGAAACACTGTCCGAGTGAACACAAAAGGAATTTAATGCTAAAAAGACTGTAGATGTATCAGATATTCACTTGATATGACTAACTCAGACTGCTGAAGCTGAATAGAAGCTTCACATCTACTTTTAAATGACTGTGTGGACACAATGTGGATTTTTAGGAGGAATGATTACAGCGAAGAAAACCTCTTTCACTGTTCATAAGGTTGACTGCTGGTTTAAGAAACACTTGAAAAGTGTGAACCCATCCTTTAAATACAGCACTTAACTCCTTCCAGTGCTGCAGAAAAACTGTGGGGATAATTGAACCAATCAGAAAGCCAGGGATGGTTGACTGAGAGTCTATAACCAAAAGACCTCAAACCACAGGAAGAGGAAGTTCTGAACTACATTATATTTAAGTTGCATTCAGTCTGATGTTCAGACAGTCCGCAGCAAGACATCATGGAGGTCACAGCTCTCTGCTTCAGACTGTGTGAGTACTCACTTGTCATTGTGTCTTCTCTTCTTCAAATACATCAAAGTATCTCTGTCTGATGTACAACTCTGTTCCTTTGTTTATTCAGTGATGCTTCAAATCATTCAGCTGGGGACACAAAGTCAGAAAAGTGGTAAGTAACACAAAATCCTAGAGATACTTTTTGTAATTTGTTGTTTCTTTGTTTCTTTGCAACAATCTTTAATCTTAAATTCAAAATTCAAAATTCCAAGTATGTTTTTTTAATCTGTTAAATCGTTAATTTATTTGTGTTGTTGGTGAATATTTTGGACACTTTTAAAAAAAATAATTTCCTCTGTTTCAGATGCAGTTTTTCTTCGTATCACTCCAAACAGACTGCAGCACTTCATATACAACTCAGTTTCTCTTGACTGTGATGGAATTGATGACTCAACTCAGTTTAGAGGGATCAGGATGAATGAGAAATTTACACCAGCATGTGATATTAAGAGGACACCAACAGGGTCCCTCTGCACCTTTGCTAGAGCATATCCTGGAGACAGTGGAGAATACTGGTGTGAGTCTGATGGAGGAGAGAGAAGCAACAGCATCAGCATCACTGTCACTGGTACAGTATGTTCATTGTGTTTCTAAAACCACGATATATCCATTTTGAACTAATTATCTGTTTTTTACCCAGTGTGACATTGTAATACACTCTATAATGTGTAAAATGTTTGTTCTCAGATCAACATGTTCAAGATGACCAGGGTTACTGTAAATTTGGTAGATTGTATTAAATGTATATGTTAACAGAATCAAAGAAAATGTGTGAGGCAATGAGACATCATGATGTTGCCAATAGACTCATTAAGGAATTAGACCGCTCGGCACTGTCATTTAATATTTTATCCCCATTAATGTGATGTCAGGGTCAAACTGGAACCTTTCTATGTTTAAAAATCTGTGGTGAAATCTAAAATCATATCTTTCAAAAATAATCAAAATCAGAAATGAACTATGGCAGTGATTCTCAACTTGTGGGTCGCGACCCAAAAGTGGGTCACGGTGCTGTTCTGGGTGGGTCGCGGGCAGCTGGTCAAAAATAAATAAATCTATACACTTTACAAAATGCTACGTTGTTTTAGGGCTGAGTCGTATACAAAATCTTAAGACCAGGGTAAAATTACAAGTATTAGTATTTCATGGTGGTGGATTGTAACCAGGTTGTAAGTACAGCTTCAAAATGCAAAAAGAAGAAACAGGAGCAAGAGACAAAAAACATAACGTCGGTTGATCAAAAGGTTAAGACCATACCCTTAAAAAGTCAAAATCTGTGCTAAAATGTCATTTTCTGTCAGACATTCACATTGTCATGACCTCCTGATGGCAAAGGAACATGGCAGGATTGTTGAGCTGCACAAGCAAGGCCTCTCGCAATGCGCCATTGCTCCTGAGGTTGAACGCAGTAAGACAGTCATTTTAAATTTCTTAAGATCCTGATGGGTTACAGGACAAAAAATTCAAGTGGTAAACCCAAAACAATTTCAACTTTGCTGAGCCAGAGGATCCGAGAGGCTGTCCGTGAAGACACAGGCCAATCCTCAACCCAAATAAAGGCCCTTACTAATGCTGACTGCAGCACAACAGCCATAGAACGGCATTTGCAAGAGAAGGGCTTAAAGAACAACAAATGTGTTCAAAGACCACGTCTCCTCCCACGTCACAACTTTGCCCATTTGGACTTTGCAAGGGAGCACCAAACTTTGGGACATTGAAAGGTGGAAGCACCCCAGATCATAATATAACCTCTTAATGTTGCTCTCAGAGTACACCAGAATGATGCATTTGACTTAAAAATGTATGAAATTTTATATATCCACAGTGTGTCTACCCATTGAAAGCACATTTGGAGGAAATCCAGCAACTGCTGGTTTAAGAAACACACACACACACACACACATATACATATATATATATGTGTGTGTGTGTCTGTGTGCTTTCTGCTGTGTTCTGTCTAAATCCTTTTACAATTTTCTACTGTGTTACTGTAACAGTATACATATAACATATTTGTAACATTTTCTCAATATGTTGTATTATATAAGCTGGTTCTGTGATCCTGGAGAGTCCTGTTGGTCC
This sequence comes from Scomber colias, assembly GCA_021039105.1. Classification (NCBI taxonomy): domain Eukaryota; kingdom Metazoa; phylum Chordata; class Actinopteri; order Scombriformes; family Scombridae; genus Scomber; species Scomber colias. The sequence goes on from JAJDFG010000172.1 coordinate 561,146, forward strand.
TGTGATGGAGGGAGACAATGTGACTCTACGCTGCAGAAACAAGGAAAACTCCACCAACCTCCGAGCTGATTTCTACAAAGATGGAGTCTTATTGCGGAGCAGTCTTGTAGCAGAGATCACCATTAACAGTGTTTCCAAGTCTGATGGAGGACTCTACAGGTGCAGCATCTCTGATGTGGGAACATCACCAGAGAGCTGGTTGGCTGTCAGAGGTGAGACATAAGAGTGTTACGAAACAAAATAAATGACAATTTTTCTAGTTGTATGGCCAGAATTCATGCAGATTATACATAATGATGGTAACCCTACTTATGAGAAATGCAGTTGTTTGACATTCAGTAGAAACGTAAATAAAAGTTTGCTTGAAAAGGCAGTTTAATTTCTGTGATTTTTTCCCTTTTCCAGTTTTCTACTGTGTTACTGTAGCAGTGTGCATAGAACATATTTATGACTTCTTTTCATTATGCCGTTCAGCTGGTTCTGTGATCCTGGAGAGTCCTGTTCGTTCTGTGATGGAGGGAGATGATGTGACTCTACGCTGCAGAAACAAGGAAAATTCCACCAACCTCCAAGCTGATTTCTACAAAGATGGAGTCTTATTGCGGAGCAGTCCTGTAGCAGAGATGACCATTAACAGTGTTTCCAAGTCTGATGAAGGACTCTACAGGTGCAGCATCTCTGATGTGGGAACATCATCAGAGAGCTGGTTGGCTGTCAGAGGTGAGACATAAGAGTGTTGTAGATGTAGATAGCCTAAATTATGATCTCATCAATATGTGAGAATAAAGAACATAGATATAAGACGAAGACTAGACCTCTGGGGTCCGTGGGTACCCAAGTCAGTAGGATAACGGTTAAATAAATTATTAATGTCTCACGTTACTTGTACTGTTGTAATGTGAATTTTCTCTCTGGGGATCAATATTGTCTCTCTTTTTCTTATAGGCTTTGCATGTCACAAAGAAACTCAGAGCTCCTCTTCAGACGTCACCTCATATGATTGTCTTCACACCTGTCATATTTACCTCGTCTTAAGGACTGTATTCACCATTGGACTGATGTCTCTGCTGCTGCTGCTGGTGGGACTACTTCACTGTGGGAAACTCAAAGTTACATAGAAATAAGTGACACCCACTCACTATCTTGTAAGATAGTTTGTTCACAAAGATGATGAGGCAGAAAACACGATATAGTGATTTGGGTTTGATGTTCCTCCAGCAGAGTTAACATGAAGGCTGTTAGCATGCATTGTCTCTTCTGTCCCTGGTGAACCATCACACTTTAAATACACGTCATGATGGTGTGTTGTTTATTTCTAATTTTATTTCTCATATGTATACTTCTTATCAGCTTGTGCACCAGAAGGTTTTATAAGCACATACAATAATGATTTCTTTAGAACTGCAAACCTGTAGCAGCTTCCATCAGAAAAAATAGCAACATAAGTGTTTCCTCCCATGCATGTATATTTGTATGTTGGCTGTTGAGGTTAAAGTCAAACGTTGAAAACCACAGAGGCAGACGTGTCATCTTTTCAAAATGCTTCATCAGTCTTCATCTGTGTTTTATTTTAGATGCTGCAGATACAGGTGATAATTTTAGTTTCTAAGACATATGCACATAATTCAAAGAAACGTACAGAGTAAGACAGTAAGTCTGGGTATAAACTAAGGTATTAAATATTCACCCGTTCAGTGTGACACACAAGTTTTGTTAAAAAACAACTAAACTTTTTTGTCCATTTATGGAAGTTTTTTTTACAAACACTCACTGCCTTGCACTCGGGGTTGGGAGGGTTACTTTAAAATTGTATTCATATACAGATACTAGTTACCTGTTAAAAAACGATAACTGCATTACCAAATATGCAATAATGAAGACACAGAGCATACTTCCTTACAAAACTGGCCACTTTCAATGCAAATAAAATCCGTCACACCAAGCCTGTGGGTCTGCTGTTATCAGGTCACTCTGAACACATTTCTTTCAACCTCATCTACTCACCACAGATAACTCTCATTCTGGGATATCCATGGTTGGAGAAACACAATCCACACACAGTCAGCAGGGCTTATTTTGATTTGGAGAAACCTAACTGAATCTCTTTCCAAGTTCCCAGATCTATCCTCTGTCCCTCCTGTTTACCTGGATCTCTCAGAAGTCTTCAACAAGGCCCAAGTCACTGCTACGCCACAGCATCGTCCCTACAATTGCGCTATTGATCTTTTCCTGTAGGATTTACCACGAGCGTTGGTAGTCCCTCTCAGCAACAGAGGTGGAGGCCATGAAGAGTTACATCCAGAGTTCTTTGGCTGCAGGGATTATCTGGCCATCTTCTTCCCCAGCTGGCAGGCTTCTACTTTGTGGACAAGAAGGACAAGCCTATTCATCCCTACCGAGGTAAGATCACTTTTAAGAACAGGTGTCCTCTCTCTTTAATCCCTTCTCCATTTGAACTGTTGCAAGGAGCCACAATCTTCACCAAACTTGACCTCAGAAATGCTTTCTACCTGGTCAGGATTAGGGAGACGAATTAGTAGAGAACTGCCTTTTGGACTTAATAATGCTCCATCTTAAGAACTATAAGATAGTTTGGTCACAAAGAACAGGATGAAGATGATGGAGCAGAAAACATGATATAGATATATTTGGGTTTGATGTTCCTCCAGCAGAGATAACATGAAGGCTGTTCACATGCATTGTCTCTTCTGTTCCTGGTGAACGGTCACACTTTAAATACACGTCATGATGGTGTGTTGTTTATTTCTAATTTTATTTCTCATATGTAAACTTCTTATTATGTTTATCAGTTGGTAGTATTGACTTATTTTTGATGACACAGTCGCCATATAGCAGCTTGTGCACCAGAAGGTTTTATAGGCACGTACAATAATGATTTCTTTAGAACTGCAAACCTGTAGCAGCTTTCATCAGACAAAATAGCAGCGTAAGTGTTTCCTCCCATGCCTGTATATTTGTATGTTGGCTGTTGAGGTTAAAGTCAAACGTTGAAAACCACAGAGGCAGACGAGTGATCTTTTCAAAATGCGTCTTCAGTCTTCATCTGTGTTTTATTTTAGATGCTGCACATACAGGTGATAATTTTAGTTTCTAAGACAAGTGGTAATTTAAAGAAACTTGCAGAGTAAGATGATACATCATAAACTAAGGTATCAAATATTCACAGTAGATTCACACAGAGCAGCAAGTTACACTATGCAATGAAATGTATTGTTTTGCAGTCTGCAATGCTGTTTATATTAAAAAGGAGAAATAAAACAACAGTATCTGGAATGGCACAGGTTAATAAGTTTAACAGCAATTAAATACAAAAATACAATAAACATAATAATAATAAAAGGTGCATACTGATGGTACAGGTTAATACAGCATGTGCAAAAAGAGTGTATTGTGCAAACTTGCCATGTTCAAAGTATTATGTGTATAGCAGCATAACAGAGTAATGTAAAAGGGACTACAGATAAATGTGCAGAATAAAATTATAAATACAAGGATATAAATTGGGTTAAAACCAGTCTGAATGCCTGTGGGAAGTGCTGTTGGGTTGTATGGACTGCTGCAGATCATTTTCTTTTAATAATGAGAAAGGTGTTTCTTCTTCAATAAAAAATAATTTGAAAAACATTTGTGTATAGACTATATTCTGGTGTGGATTTTCCTCTAAAGAAAAATGTGTTGCAACAAAAAAAAAACCCTCCAGTGTAGTTAGACAAGTTCTTTCTAAATCTCCCTCCATCCCGTCCTCCACCAGCCTCTACTCACACCTCCCCCTTTCTTTCCCTGCCGCTTCATCTCCCCCAATCCCACCCACCCGCCCTCTCCTCTCCTTCCCCTCCTCCTCCCTTAGTCACAGTATACCAAAGTCTTTTTTAATCTTAGATGCTGCCGTTAATTATTTGGTTCTTCTATATTTTCCAAATGTTATCAGACCAAATGGATCAAATTCTGAGTAATTTTGCTTTAAATTTGAAGCAGTTGCTTTTTTTCACCACTTGATGGAGCCAAAGACCAAACTGTCAATCAGACCCCGGTGCTCCTGGTCGACCCACCAATCAACAACAGGCCCATAGTACGGACCGCATACACATACACAAACATGATGACTCATCTCCATAGTTAAAAATGTAGCAGTAACCAAGTACGGTTACTGAAATACTGTACTTAAGTACAACTTTGAAGTACTTTACTGTAGTATTTCCATGTGAAGCTACTTTCTACATCTCAGAGGGAAATATTGTACTTTCTACTCCACTACATTTATTTGACAGCTTTAGTTACTTTTCAGATGAATATTTTACACAACGGATAATATAACAAGCTTTTAAAATACAACACATTAGTAGTAGTAGTAAAAACATAGTAAAACTGTAGCATTTGTACCAACACACTGTGAAAGGAAGTAAAACCCAGTCCTTTTCCGTCTCAGCTCACCTGGGATCACCAATCATATAGTCATGGACGCCTCCGTCTCCATAACGACCATGCTTTCCCGCAGCAGCACCTCCGGCTCTCCGGGACGTTATGACATCACCTCTAAGAGGTCCATCGTCCTCAGCGGGTCCATCAGCACAAACAATCACAGCAAACCCATAGACTGTATAAAAGAAATGGACGTAACATCCGTGACGTCACCCATTGGTTTGTGGGCTGCTGCTTGGAAGCCAATAGTTTTGAATCTAGGTAGCGCCATCTTGAAAATTTCAGGTGCATGCTGGGAAAAATAAAAACACGGATTCTACTTATATGGGCATGAGACGGAGCCGTGGGCGGAGCGGGAAGTTTGCAATTGGTTGCGAGGGCTGGATCTTGAGGACATTGGTCAATCAACCTGTCAATCAGGACGTAGCCGCGCCCTAATGCATACCCTGCTTTATCGTCACATATAAAATCAGGGAGGCCAAAATGTCACAAATGAACATCATACTGCATTGAAAAAGGCTTTAAACTAGCGATTGAGACCGTAAACACATTTTGAAAACGTTTACTGAGGTTAGAAATCAAGTGAGAAGTTGGTGAATTCTCCATTGACTTGTATAGAGACGGTCGCCCCCTGGTGGCCTGTTGATAGAATGCAGTTCTAAATTACTTCCGTGTTGGCCTTATTTCAGAGGACCGGAACTCCCCGCCTGGTTGTTAACCACCCTGCCAAATTTAAATGATTAAAAAAATGGCCAAATATATGAAATTAGGCCTCAAAGTTGTGAGCGTCAAAGTTTTGGTAGATTAGACTTTTTTTTAATATTCCCCCTAGCAATGTTTTCCACAAATTTAAATGTCTTTAACTACACATTAACATGAATCCAACACACTGCAGTGAACAGATAAGGCAAGGCAGCTTTATTCATATAGCACATTTCATACACAATGGTAACTCAATGTGCTTTACATAAAACAAACATTTAACAGTAAGAATTGGAAACAAAAAACATAAAAACATGCAATTTGAGAAATAAAAATAAAAACCAAACATTAAAACATACAATTAACCCCCAAACCCAAGCACTAATAGTAATAAAAATATAAGAAATAAAATGCAGAAAAATAGGAAGAATAGAGCATTAAAGGGGCTAAATGCGATTTGAATTTCACCGCTAGACGTCGCAGCTCTGGACTGCGTGCAACCAAAACAAAACTAGCTAAGGGGTACACCCCCTCCTTTCCGCTCGCCTCCCCCTCACTCTCCGTCCGCTCCTCCTCCTCTACCTGCCTGTTTTCAGTGAAGCACTTTCCATCCGTGATGAAACAGCTGACTCAGGACACAACGGACCGGTGTGACGTCAAGTAACGAAGTAAGTAATACAAGCGACTAAGCGAGAGTAACGTATTAGTAACGTATTTCTAAAGTAGTTTAACAGTTATTAGCTTTCCGATGCTAACGTTAGCTAACTGCTAGTAGTTGAAAATGAACAAGCTGAACATAGTAGCCAAGCTAACAACTTCACATTGATCATTTCTGTTGGATTTTATGAGCACTGCTGGCAAACACACATTTGGGTTTTTGTGCAATTGTGAAAATATCGACCAAGACGTGTGTTGCTAGTGTAATGTAGCCAGAGTCTGGTTCATCAACTGTCTCTAAGGTAGCTAATGCTAAGTTTGTTCCTTGTTATATTATAATTGTTGCTGCTCTCTTCATAACTGATAGTTTGATGTTGGTTTTGGTAAGGGCAGCAGCAGCAGCATCATGTCTGCTGAGGCAGCTGCAGAGTGTCTGCCTCCTCAGAGGAGCCAGTGTGAGCTGCTCAGATAAGAAACAGGTTTGTATCATCTGTTTCTATCCATTTGAAGTAAATTGTAAAATATCAACATAGTGTGAAACGCCAGTTTTTCCAGTGTGTCTACATCATGATTTACTTTTCAGTGTACGTGTTGTTCATCTTTTACAGAGCCTGCTTCAAGACTTGACCCTGGAAGGAGCCTTTTGGACCTGAGGCCAGGGCTGGTTTCTGATGCTCTGATGATGCAGCAGGGCCATCATGATGCTCAACAGCCATGCCATACCTACCTCTGACATCTGCAGCAACATGCACCCCACATTTACAGGAACATGCATCATTTAGAGATCAAAGGCAACTCAGTCCTGTTCAGTAGACTCCTAACATGTTTAATTAATCATTTATAATAATTTATGTTCAGAAGTTATTGTTTAGCCTATTGTTCATTAATGAGTAAAGAAATATTCTTCAAAAAATGATGTGTGGATCTGCTTCATTCACTAATAACAGAATTGTGAAACACCGTAAGTTTTCTGCTTTGTGGTAAACAGTACATCAATTTACATTTCACTTGTGTATGGTCAGTGATTGAATTACACTCTCTAAGCAGTAGTGGACTAAGCCAGTGTTATCTACAGTGTTACAAAGGATAATGTTGAAATGGATGAAGCATGAATATAATCTCAATGTCAAGTTTATTGGTGAGCAGTATTGCACAGTCAATTCCAGAAAACAATAATCATAAATAGTACATTTTTTTTAGGAGGTATACATCACTTTTCTCTTCTTGCTGTAACCATCTGGACAAAAAAAAGAAAGAAAAAAAAAGTCAATTGTTTCTGTATCTGTACAATCTACACTGAAGTTAAAATGAAAACAAAACTCCACTGTCATACACATTGATGTATTACAGTTCTGTTTTAACATCTCAAATGTGGTTTACTGCCCCTTCAGTTTATAACAAACTGAAGACAATAGATAAAAGCTCATCAAATTCAGAAATAATGACTAATGACACCATGTAAGGTTTATGATTAGTAATGACAAAGTAGCAGCATGCAAAGTGTAATTCAGTAGGGTTTGTCCGCTTTTGTGGCCTGCTGTGCTCAAAGCCACTGATGAGGACGTGATGAGGACAGGACGGAGAGTCTGAAGAGTAGCTCCTGGTGTTATTCCTTCCATCACACAGCATCTGCCAGTCTGCCATGGTGGAGTAACTGCAGTATTGGGCATTATGACCTGAGGAATGCAGGACAAAAAAAATGTAACCTGTGTATAAAATATTTCAGAGCTTTAATCTAAACAAACCCAACATGACAGACAATTCTCACATTTAAAAATGTCAGAATTGCTAAACTGTCAATTACAATAAACTTCTTCAGTTATAGAAAACACAAGTAGTTGTAAGACCAAAATGTCTATCATCTTTATCAGAGTAACAGTCACAGTATTTCATCACCAGTCCAATAGCCTGTTTATTATTTTTAGGACAAAAATATCTTACTTTACATTTAGTCAAAAGTTTCTGAAATAGCAAGGACTGGTCCAGTGAAGCACGGTTAGCATTATTATCATCATCATCATCATCATCATCTATGTACTGCCCTGACAGTATTACAACTAACATTACACAAGCAGGCCATACATATTGTAATACTCACTTCTCTCCCTTTGTGCTATAAAATATGCGGACAGACATAAAATGTGATAACACACAGCACTAGTCGTAAGCCTTCCTATTCCCTCCTATGTTACTATTTTACGATGCTTATTGCTAACGTTAGCCACATGGCTACCAGCTCAGACGTATGACGGTAGCTCGCTTAGCTTAGCTCTAGCTCGTTTGTGTTAACAGCAAAACAAAACCGGGACCAGTCTGAGTCTACATTATATCCAGCACTACAGGAGTTACACACAGTCCGTCTGCAGTAGCTGAGTTAGCAGCCGAGCTAGCCGGGGATCATAGGTATGCTCCCCTCCATGGCTATCATGAAGCCGAGCTGCAGCTCAGGCTTCGTCCTAAGACTGTCAACTAAATGAACATGATATGCGACATAATGTCTAACGTTAGTCTAACACTAACTAAACAGATATGTGACTGTATACACATAACGTTACTTACTGGTCCAAGAGAAGAAGAGCTAGCTCCGAGTCAAAATGTATCCCTTTTTCTTCTCGCAGGGCTCTCCACCTCGGAAATGCAAGGCCAATGTTAACCCGGGTCTTATTGCTCTCTTTATCGGAGAGTTTCTTGGCAGCTGAGCGTGATCTCTTCATGGGGTTTTCCTCCGCCGTGTCGCTTTCGCTAAGTCCGCAGCCGGTCCTCAGTGGTTTGATAGGGGGAGTGGCATTACGGTCCCGGTTATATAGGGGGAGTGGGTTAACGGTTCCGGTGGAGGAGAGGAGGAGGTGGCTCACATGCACTAACATGAACGCGCGGCCGGCCCGGCTTCCAAAACAGAGGCTCCAGAACAACACACACAGAGGGCGTGTGACGTAACTCTCTACTCCAGATGTAAATACACCATTAGTGGGTTACATAGCAAAAATAAAATTCCTGAAAGCTAATAAAGCTGTATTCCGCATATAGCCCCTTTAAATATAAGGTTGTAGCACAAAATAATGATTTGATTTGCTTTAAAATCATTAAAAGGTTAAAATTTCTTTCAGTCAGCAGTGCACACATTCAGCGACACACAGGAGCTCTTTCAAGCTGGGCACCGGTTCATTCGCAACCACCTGTCCCGCCAACAAGGAGGACCCGCTCCTATTGTTGCTATACCAATCACGAGGCCGTACCTTGCACATGTTTAAAATAAAAACATGAATATATGAACCTGAGTATTATAGACATCCCAACTCTCCTGCATATTGATAGCGGCTCCCTGACGCCCGCAAATGAGATCCGATCTCTCGGAATCTGGAGCAAAAGCTTATTAGACCGATCGCACTCCCACCCCACCCGGATCAGCACTGATCGCAACCCCTCCCACACCCGGAACGAACCTCCCTGAAATGACTTTATGCAGGTTGGGATGTCTGGTATTATTTGAATATCTTAGTATTGAATGCACAATAACAACGTACATTTATACATGACACTATTGGACCAGTTTAATATAAAACACAACTTTATACAATATAAATAAGTAGGGGGCCCCCGCTCCATCTCTCCATCAGTTTGGGGGTCCTTGGCTGAACTTCTTTTTCTGCTGTTCATCCTGAAGCGTCTGCTTGGCAATGATCTACCTTTTAAACCCGGAAACAGAGAGAAGAGACAGAAATTAGAGATTACATGAGAATTAGTTCTGTCTCTGTAGGTTTGCTGAGTCAGTTATTTTCTACACCAGAAACCACAGAGTATATTGTTGTATATATTTTATTATTATTATTATTTTTATTTATTTATTTAAATTATCGTTGTTATTATTATTTTTAGTTATAACAACTTTTTAAATATACCTTATTGTCAGTTTCCTTCCTCTGATTTTTTTCGGAGCTTCTGAAGTTCAGCTTTTATTTCTTTAATCTGGGAGGAGAGAGACAAGAAGAGACATGTTATATTTTAATACATATTTTAGTGAACATACAACAACAGAGAAACAATGAAGCCTGTGTAATGTTGTGGTTTTATTTGTGTGTCTAGTTTAAGCTGCTGGCATCAGATAAACATCTGTGAAGGTGTTGAAGTAACTGCTGGGACTCTCTTTTAATGACACAGCTGTAACATCCAGTACAAAGCAGCAGGTCTTAGGTGTGCAGCAGACCTTCTGTTTTGGTTCATATACTGTAGGTGAAAAAGGAAGGAGAGGTGGAATATAGATCAGAGTGTGTGGTGATTAATTAAAACTCTCTCTGTCACATCACTGGTCTCATAGCTCTGAAACAGAGAAGCAACAACACGTTACTGACCACCACAAACTGCGCACCGCCGCTGTTGAACGTACAACTTCATTAGAAGTTGCTAGCAGCTAGTTAAACATATAACTTCGCTTTTGGATTCAGTGTGGGCTTCATAACACAACCTGCCCCCTCCCTTCATAAACTACTGAAGCAGGGGGAGGACAAAAGCAGACAACCCGACTCTCCTGCATATTGATTTGCAGGAGCAGCTGTGGGACGGCTGTGGCTCAGGAGGTAGAGCGGTCGCCCCCCCAGTTTGATTCCCGGCTCCTCCAGTCCACATGTCGATGTGTCCTTGGGCAAGACACTTAACCCCAAATTGCTCCCGTTGCTGCGCCAACGATGTATGAATGTGAATGAATGGTTAAATTCCCCCCTGATGAGCAGGTTGGCACCCTGCGTGGTAGCTCCTGCCATCAGTGTATGAATGTGTGTGAGTGGGTGAATGACATGTAATGTAAAGCGCTTTGAGTGGTCATAAAGACTATATAAGTACAGTCCATAGCGGCTCCTTGACGCTCCCGGAATCTGGAGCGAGCAAGCATGAGCGCGTGCACAAAAAACGATGGGTTTTCTATCGCGTGTCATATCAATGATATAATGTCATTGTTGCAGTGTGCTCCCTGGTTATAGTTAGTGAACTATCAGCTTCTACCTGCTCAGATCTCACAGTCAGCAGTAGTAGAGGAGGAGAGCAGCAGGGGAATACCGCACATACCGGTAGTTAGTATGGAAGCCTAATGATGGTTAAAGTAAAACTGGTTACTATAAAAAATAAACCATTATTATTATTATTTATCTTTTATTTACAGAAAATACCTCTTTTTGTGTAGCACCCATGTGTATGTTATTTTGTTAAAGCTATCAGACATTAACATTTTGTTGTATTGTTTAAATTATTATTTATAATTCAATATTACTTTAACAACTTAGGGACGTCCAAGCAGCAACATGATGATTGAGCACTTTTTTGCATTGTCAATTTGAAAAATATTTTTTTATCCGATTCATCGATTAATCGAAAAAATAATCGACAAAAAAATTACAAAAGACCACATTGAACTGTTTATCCAAGCTGCACCTCACAGACTCTGAATGATGAGCAGTGCAGCCAACAGAGCAACAAAAAAATTTTCTTCCGGACCCCCCTAGTGTTGCTAGGTTACTAACACACAGCACCGCTACTACAAACATTTCTAGGGGAAACACTGAACTGAGTTCTGTTGCCACTTTTACTTTGAACCAGTTCGCATATGTACAATGTTTCTGATATGTTGTGTAAATAAACAAAAACTGAGGAAATATTTAAGAGGAAATAAATCTTTTGAGGAAAATATACAAATATGAACCTCTTTGGTTTTGGTCTCTAACTCCCGCTGCTTGGTCTGCAGCTCCTTCTTCAGTGTCTCCACTTCTTGTTCTTTTGCAGCTTTCTTCTCCTTTGAACCCTGCATCATATGAAGACTTGAGACTGAACATACTACACACTGACCCACATGACACACAAACATCTGACTTTTGTTGGATAACAAGTGAGTAAACTCAGTTATACATGTAGTAGAGAGGCTGCATTTCACTTTGTTTCAAAGTGTTCTGTGTAGTTTTATTTCAGGTGTGTGAGTGCTAACATGTGATCTCCCCTCAAAATAAACTGTACTAATTCAAACTCTCTCTGCTGCTCTTCTGCTCTGATAAAGTTGTTCATTGCTGCACAATTTAATCTGTTAATGAGGTTCATGAAGAAATTCATGAATGAGCAGCAGAGAATCCAGTCAGCATTTAGTGCTGATAAAAGGTGAGGAGGCTCCATTATACAAACATAATGGATATATTACAATAATGAATTAGTTTTGTGTCGAGGTGTTTCCTTAGAAGACTCTGTTGAAATGTCAGAGTGTCATTACATTTATACAATGAACACTTACCTTAAACAGACCAGGTTTCATGTTCTCCAGCTGGAGGAGGGAGAGATAAAGAGAGACATGGTTACAATATTAAAGCATGTGAATAATTAAACAACCTGATGACACAGTTACACTAAATCCAATATGAAACACTAACTTTATATAAAGTCAAAGGGATTTTATCTGCAACATGTTACTGAGAAGAAGTAAGTTTAATAAAGTTAACATGATGTATGGATCCATTCAGTCTTCCTCAAACAGCAGAGATGATGAGACATTAAATAAAGACAAAAGGATGAAGATGAAGAGATGAACCTCTTTGGTGTTGGTCTCCAGATTCTTCTTCAGGGTCTGCAGGTCTCTCTCCTCTCTCCTCTGACTCTCTTCATGGAGTTTCAGCAGTTTGTCAATCTGAAGGATTAAGAGAGAAAAGATGAGAGAAATGTATAAACATTTAAATCTTAACTGACGTCTGTGACAGATAAATAATCAGGTTTCAGTCTGGACGTGTAAACATTTGTTTGAGTTCGTCAAACTATAAGATGAACCTTCTTGTTCTTGATCTCTCAGCTTCTTCTTTCTGCTGCTCAGATCAGAGATGAATGGACACAAGATGCACAATGAACTATTCTGATATATGAAAATAACACGCTCACTTTGTGGATCTGTTATTCTCTATATCAGAACACCTCAGACTGATTATTAGACTGATAGCAGGACTATTAAAGGATCAGCTGATTACCTGAACTGAGAACTGATGTTAAACTGTTTCCATGGATACTTGTTAGCCAATCAGATCATTTTCACAGCACCTGACTACTTATACTGTAAACATACTGCATCAATGCTAACAGCTGATCCAAAGGTAAAGAAGAAAATATAAACAGACACTGACCTTCTCATTCTGTTTCTGAAGAGTCTCAATCTGAAAACGTAGACAAACAAAACTAACATTAGAAACTGAGAGAACATGATATAGATCAGAGTGTGTGGTGATTAATTAATACTCTCTCTGTCACATCACTGGTCTCATAGCTCTGAAACAGAGAAGCAACATGTGAACACACAGCACCACAAACTGAGTTCATGTTTGTGGAGATATTATATATATTTATATTATATCATGTTTCTCATGTTGCCACTTTTACTTTGAACCACAGTGATTAAAATAATAAATCTACATTAAAAATTATAGTTTTATAGTTTTAAAATTATTATATTTTTTAAATGTGTTTATCACAGTTTTTTTTATCACATTAAATTAAAGTTAAATATACATTTTAAGAATAAAACATGAAGAAGTTTTAAAGGAGACCATGATGAACAGATTAATGATCACATTAACAGAATATCAAGTTATACAGTAAAGAAATTATTGTGTCAGCCTGATCGATACAGTCATTTGTATATGTGCAGTATATGTTATTAATATGTTGTTTAAAATAAATTTAAAAATTTAAAAAGGGGAAATATTTAAAAGGAACTAAAAACAAACAAGTTTGTAACTGGAAATAAATATTTTAAGGAAAATATACAAATATGAACCTTTTTGGTTTTGGTCTCTAACTCCTCCTGCTTGGTCTGCAGCTCCTTCTTCAGTGTCTCCACTTCTTTTTCTTGTTCAGTTTGTTCCTTCTTGGGACCCTGGACGGTATGAAGACATGAGATAGATTCACTCACAGATATAAACTCTCACACTGATTCTTCTCACAGGTTTTACTCTGTTCACCTTCTGATCTCAGGATTAAATTTTGCCTCATCCATGAAGAGTTATTGCTAATTAAGATATCCACATACACAGTAAATGAATAGAAATAAACATAATATATTGAACAAAATGTATTTTAAAATGTTTCATTTTGCTGTTTATGAAAAAAAGAGTTGTCATCCCAAATGTATAATATTGGTGTTATTATTCACATACAGCATTTTAGCATTATAAATGCAAACTCTTTCTTGAACTTTCATAATGTTCTGTGAAGTGCTGCCTGGCCAAAGTCATGTTCATGAAATGTCTAAATTAAAATATATCGTTGGAAAGGTCTGCTGGAGAGTAACATCAGTCTGAAGATGCCTTTGAAATATTGACCTCTGAACTTTGAACCTGGATTATGTTTGAAGGCTCATCACTTATCAACTGGAGGAACTACAGACAGCTGTTATAGAAAGCTCTTCACCTAAGCTGTCCTGTGAGTATAGTAACCACTGGAGGCACTGTCAAAAAGCTATTTTCACTCATTAAACAATTAGATTTCCAGTATCTGATAATACCAATGTGTTTCCCACCCCTGAAACCACTTGGGTCAACTTCTAATTATGGGTCAATCGATCAATGTAGATCAATGTATAAATATATGTAATGCAGCAATGCATAAAAAATCTACAATTCCCTTAAGACAAGACATAGAACTTATTATGAAGCATACTTGTAGTTCTTCCAGTTTCCTGAGTAGGGTTGTCAATATGGTTAAAAAAAAGTATAAATATATCAACAATCTACTACAGTCCACACATACATTACACTATATATAAATCATCAGGGTTAAAAAATCACAAGGATGTCAGAGATAATTTAACAGCTATTGTAGAAATTAGTTGTTTGAAGTTGGGTTGTCAGCTGTAAGCAACAGCAACAAAGCATGAACAATTTAGGATCTTTAAAAAAAATGATAGTATGTTCATTTAGCCCTTCAGGAATGTGTTATTAAACACATTTTAATGCTGAAACTATCAGCCATCTTCATTCAGACAGTTCATTATGATCACATCAAGCTGATTCAACAAAACTAGTCGACGTAATCGACGATGAAAATTCGTCGACGGCATTTTTTTTTTGTCGATGAGTCGCCCGCCTATTTATTTTTGGTCTCCAGTCTCAAACGGCTCATCTGAGTTCAGGTAATTCCTCTCCACACGTCTAGTTTTTGCTGCACACACCCTGTTGGTTAAATTGGCTACCCTCTCTCCCTTTTTATAAATCTTGTAAGTACGATGGCGCACTGTCTTTGGATGTTAAGCAGGCCACCTGGACTATTTGGTAATGTTTTAGGAAACGACGTTGAACAGTGTTTTGCTTTGCTTATTGTAACTCTGTCGGGATGGCACCAGACTCGAAAAAAGAGGGTTTCTTTAATGAGCACATAACACATATACCAGCAGCTACTTCTGCAACCAGCACACACCTACTCCTGGGAAAAGCTAGAAACCTGGCGTTACTTTCCCCGTCTACTCTACAGAGGTGTCCTTACTTAAGTAGAAATTTTGGGTATCTATACATGACTGGAGTATGTATTTTTCAGCCGACTTTTTACTTCTACTCCTTACATTTTAAAAAATAGCCTCATTACTCCTCTTTAATTCCGGCGTGTTTTCATTCCAGCTTGTCATCGTTCAAAAACACACCCACACAAAAAAACAGCCAAATGTTATCTGAGCTTATATTATTGCTATTTGCAATATTTGTAAGAAGCCAGAGAGCCACCGCCAGCTGGGACAACAGCGCCCCGTAAATGAAAAACGTCTCAGGGCAGTTAAACAAGCACGAATATAGTCATATAACACACAGTTCTGTTCACAAGATCTTCAGCTATTGAGCCAGCACAATCAGTTACATCCCAACCAAACACAAGTCAAACACCGAGCAACTGATTGCGCCAACTCGCGGAATAAACCATCAAAGAAAAATCCAAACAAACTTCCCACTGTACATTTACAAATACAAATTATGTCTTACCTTCGCTGTTTTTATGGTTAAAAAGTTGTGTCTGGTCGCATAATATTCCTAGTAACAGCTACTCCAATGTCTCTGGATCATTTTGAGTTGATTCAAGCCCGTTTCCATTTATTTACCTGACATGGGGATGAATTGCAGGTAGCGTCGTCGTGCTCAATGCAAACACACGGTCTTTGTCTCCATCTAGTGGTTGAACTGTGCTATTGTGACAGATTTAGCCAACTGCACTACTTTCTATCTCATCCCAATTTTTTCAACATTTTAATATAGTAGTAAAGTCATCATGGCCTTAAGAAAACTGTTTGTTTTGTTTTGTTTTTCGGTGGAATGGGTTCTCTATACAATATTTAATTTTGTAATATTTTATTTATTTTATGTTTACTTTTGTGATGGTAAAGGTGACATTTTATGTTTTGGCCTTTTGAGTTGCATTCAAAATAAAATGAATGAAATGGCAACCACTTGTTTTGTTTGGAAATTTCTACCATGATCACTTACCAGAGTGGCAGTTTGATCTCTTTTAAACTGAGACTGAGGAGAGAAAGTTACAGATCATCAGAAAGTTTACATTACTTCTCACAGTAGATCAGGATTGTGGAGGTTAGACAGTCTGCAGGGTTTGAACACAGGTGAACGACACTATGAATGTCTCTCAGGAGAAACTGTCTGAAATGGGTGGTGCTATCTGTATTTAAATTATATCATGTCTCCTCTTTATAATCAGCCTCGAGCTCGACTGTTTGGAGGTTCGGTCACTAGAGGAAACCCTCAGCTGTGGAACTTTCTGTCTGAAGATCTCAGTCAGACAAACTCAGTGTCGTCTTTTAAATCTCTTCTTCAGAGTTTTATCAAAGACCTTTTCCTTAACTGATAACTATTTGATTCTTCTTCTTCTTCTTCTTCTTCTTCTTCTTCTCATCATCATTATTATTAAGAACTTTGGGTTCAGATGTGGTCAGACAACATGTCATAACTTATTATTTTATAGTAACTAGACTTTTCATAACCCTAACTAGAAATCTCAATAGAAACAGAACATAAGAGAGATGAACCTCCTTGTTCTTGGTCTTCTGTCTCTGCAGGTCAGTTTCCTTCCTCTGAAGTTCAGCTTTTATTTCTTCAATCTGGGAGGAGAGAGACAAAATGAGACATGTTATATTTTAATACATATTTTAATGAACATACAACAACAGAGAAACAATGAAGCCTGTGTAATGTTCTGGTTTTATTTGTGTGTCTAGTTTAGTCCTTGCTGGTTGGACTAAACTGGTGAGTCATTAATAGTCTTTACTTTTCATTTACAGGGAGGACTGTAATAGGCCTGCATCTGTTTAATTTATTTCAAAGTAGGCCTACAAATACAAGTGGAATTTATTTCAGGGTTCACCCATTGCTATAACATTTGAATACAGGGATTTTAATGAAAATAGAGAAATTATTGGTCACTCCCAAATTTATTTTAACTGTTATATCAACAAATAGGGTTAGAATACAAAATTAGAAAAACTAGAACCACACTGGTCTCGTAGCTCTGAAACAGAGAAGCAACATGTGAACACACAGCACCACAAACTGAGTTCATGTTTGTGGAGATATTATATATATTTATATTATATCATGTTTCTAATGTTGCCACTTTTACTTTGAACCACAGTGATTTAAATAATACATCTATATGCAGCCAGAGATGCATTAAAATAGTAGTCTATTTAAAATGCTTATCACTGAATCAAGTCAATCTCTTCAGTCTTTTTTATCACATTAAATTAGAATGAAAATACATAAGAACAAAAACATGAAACTCCACATTTACAAGAAAACTTTTAAAGGAGACCATGATGAACAGATTAATGATCAGTAATCTGTCACATTAACAGAATATCAAGTTATACAGTAAATACATGATTGTGGCAGCTTGCTGCCATTTGCATATGTACAATGTTTGTTTCTGATATGTTGTGTAAATGTACAAAAACAGAAAAAAATAAATCTTTTGAGGAAAATAAACAAATATGAACCTCATTGGTTTTGATCTCTAACTCCTCCTGCTTGGTCTGCAGCCTCTCCTTCAGTGTCTCCACTTCTTTTTCTTTTTCAGATTCCTTCTTCTTTGAACCCTGAATCATATGACATGTGACTGAACATACTACACAATGACTCACATGACAAACAAACATCTGAATTTTGCTAGGTAACAAGTGAGTAAACTCAGTTATGCTGCACAATTTAATCTGTTAATGAGGTTCATGAAGAAATTCATGAATGAGCAGCAGAGAATCCAGTCAGCATTTAGTGCTGATAAAAGGTGAGGAGGCTCCATTATACAAACATAATGGATATATTACAATAATTAATTAGTTTTGTGTCGAGGTGTTTCCTTAGAAGACTGTTGAAATGTCAGAGTGTCATTACATTTATACAATAAACACTTACTGGTAACCTAGCAGCTTTTATTTTCTCCAGCTGGAGGAGGGAGAGATAAAGAGAGACATGGTTACAATATTAAAACATGTGAATAAATAAACAACCTGATGACACAGTTAAATTAAATCCAATACGAAATTAACTTTATATATAGTCAAATGGATTTTATATGCAACATGTTATTTAGAAGAAGTTTAATAAAGTTAACATGATGTATGGATCCATTCAGTCTGCCTCAAACAACAGAGATGACATTTAATAAAGACAAAAGGATTAAGATGAAGAGATGAACCTCTTTGGTCTTGGTCTCCAGATTCGTCTTCAGGGTCTGCAGGTCTCTCTCCCTCCTCTGATTCTCTTGAAGGAGCTGCAGCAGTTTGTCAATCTGAAGGATTAAGAGAGAAAAGATGAGGGAAATGTATAAATATAAATAATCAGGTTTCTGTCTGGACTTGCAAACATTTGTTTTTGTTTGTCTGCACTATAGGTGATGTTAAAACTTCAAACTATAAGATGAACCTTCTTGTTCTTGATCTCTCAGCTTCTTCTTTCTGCTGCTCAGATCAGAGATGAAGAGACACAAGATGCAACACATGATTTTCTGTAAGTGTTAAAACACAATGAACTATTCTGATATATGGAAATAACAGACTCACTTTGTGGATCTGTTATTTTCTATATCAGAACACCTCAGACTGATTATTAGACTGATAGCAGGACTATTAAAGGATCAGCTGATTACCTGAACTGAGAACTGAGGTTAAACTGTTTCCATGGAAACGTGTTAGCCAATCAGATCATTTTCACAGAACCTGACTACTTACAATGTAAACATACTGCACCAATGCTAACAGCTGATCCAAAGGTAAAGAATCAGTATAAACAGACTCTGACCTTGGCCTGCTCTGATAGTTAGGTGTTTAAAGAGCGTGCCACATAAACACAGTGTCCCTGGATCGCATCTAGCTAGGGACCTGTGCTTCAGGTCATTCCTCTCTCTCTTTCCCTGTTTCCTGTTGGCCTCTCTCCACTATCGCACTTATAAATAAAGGCAAAACCCCCAGAAATCTTCATCTTAAAAACGACACTCCATTTCCTCATACTGAGCTTTCAGCTTTTTCTCAGACCAACAAAACTAACATTGGAACATGAAGAACATGAGTTTGTTTTAAGAATTGATGTGAATTCTGTGTGACAAATGAGTTCAGTTGCGAATTGTTACTTGTTCTTTGTGAGAGAAAGTTAAGATACAATGATACACACATAGAATAAGAAAAAGTGAGAATAAAGTGCATATTCAAGACAGATTTAAAATGAAAAACAAATGTGTGCTAAATGTGTATGTATATTTGCTTTATGTGTACTGTGTTTTGTTTTTGTTTTTGTTTTTATGTTTTGTTTGGTTGTTTTTCTTTGTATTTCTGTGTTTTCCTTAGTTTCTTATTCATTTGCTTATTATATAATTTGTGATTTGCACTAATGTATTCATCTTATGTAAATTGCTTTTGGTTTCTTTTTCCTCCGTTGCAAATGACTCTATTGTGTTTTAACTCATGTTTGTTCTTCTGTCTTTTTTCACCCTGTTCTGACACTGCAGTGCGTCATCTCAGCTGCATTGACATTAAGACATCACTTCATTTCCTGGTTTTGTCTTCTCCTGCCCTTTCATGACTTTCTACATCATTAATTTAATGACACTTCCACCCATCCGCCTTAGTATTTGTGTGCTTCCTGCTTCTTTTGAGACCTTGTCTTAAATATTTCTTTTCCCTCCACTGAAAATGACTCTATTGTGTTTTAACTCATGTTTGTTCTTCTTTTCTTTTTTTTCTCTGTTATGACACTGCTGGACTTACTGTGTGTGTTATTCCATGTGCTCCATTGAGAGGCTGCATTTCAGGATCAACTTTACATTCATCCCTCTTGGTCTCTGTGTAAAAATAAAGGCAGTGATATTACAGAATAAAAGACTTTTACTTTCACCTCAGGAAGTCTGATGTCAGTCTAACATGAGATACAAAAAGTCTAATTTTTAGAAAACCAAAATTATTAAAACAAATCTAAAAATACCAGAATTTTTTATTAAGACCTGTGAGAAAAGCTTGACTTTTACAAAGTACTAAAATTCACTTGTGACTCACTGTTTTGTTTCCATGTCCACACCAAAAAGAAAACTGCAACAACCACAATGAAAACAACCAAACCAACAGCCACACCGATGATGACAGGAGAAGAACTGGACTGGGCCTTAAAGAAATCATCTGCAAATGATATAACACAAGAAACAACATGGAATTTATACAACACTGAACCTCAGCTATTTGAAAGTAAAACCAACATTTGAGACTAAAATTGTATCTTTTACCTGGAACAATAAAGTGTGTCTCTCTGGTCTGGTTGATCTTGTTCTGTTGGACTCTACAGGTGATGTTGTTGCCGTGTCTCTTCTCCACAGCCACTCTGCTGCTGACATTATAGAGATCATCAGGACCTCTGACTGACTCTGTAGGTTCAGCAGAGAGGAGGTTTCCCTCACTGTCCAACCAGAACACCTCAGGCTGTGGATGCCAGCCTTTAGACTCACACTGTAACACTGCTCCTCCTCTGACTTTGTCCAGCAATGCTACACTGATGAGAGGCGAGGGGATAACATCTGATGCTGAGGAGAAAAAAACTTTTTTACACAACAGTAAACAAGACCAAATAAATAATTAATAAAGACCCTAAATATAAATGAACAACTGTAAAGCTAATTTAATCTGGTAAATCATGTATGTGTTTTGTGTCTGATGATCAGTGTCCTAAATCCTTAACTGTGGCTCCTATTGGACCATAAAACACAGATGGTTCAGAGTGCTGATGGGTTGTCATATATCTGACGGTTGCCAATGATGAAGTTGGAAATTCAAAAACATTTGTAGACATGAACACTGTATTTGATGTCAGCCTGATTTTTCTGGGATTTTTGAAATGCAGAATATGTTGAGGTTTTGGAGCCACAATGAAACAGCAGTACTCAGTTCTGTAACACTATAGAGGTTGCACTCTCATAAATATGCTTGATGAGATTCATGAGAGTACAGCTAACAGACTAACTATAGCCATTGTTTGGAGCAATAGACGCTTTTCATGGCAGATGTTTTGACCTGTCAACAGGAAAAGCACAGGTGGAATTATTGACAATGATGGCTGCTTTGCATTTACGTTACTTTTGCGCACAGTTTCTGCCAGAACCTCTGTCTAAATGTATCATTATTATTATTGTTGTTATTAATTATTATGAATTTATTTATTATTTCATATTTTTACAATACACATTTTATATCTTGGTTGGTTTTAACTTTATCTTTCATCCTGATAAATGATCCAGATGTCATCAAACATCTGGATGCCTTAGTATCTGATATTTTTACAAAATCAGCACTCTTAGATCTTCTTTTCTTCTAATACTATTACTTATTTGTACTTCAAATAATAATTAACTCTAGAAATAATTAGTTATTCTTCGAGTACAGCAATAAGTCCAGCAGTAGTTCATGAAACGTTTAATGGGGCACAAATACCATCGCCACCAACAACAATATAACTTTTCATTGGGTAAAACTTCAGGGTAGCTTTTCTTTTGATTAAACTGTTCAATTTGTTCCAAACCCAATCGCTTGCCACACACAGTTTTAAGGTAAAGAATAAAAGGTGTATTAGTCTGCCCTAATTAAGGCTGTGCTATATGACGATAAATTGTGTGACGAGAGAAAAACATCTACTGTTTCATTTTTTGCTGTCGGTTATATCACTGTGACACAAATCACACTCACTAAGTGTGTGAGTGGAGTCTATCCATCTTTTGTGCATATTACATTGATAAATTATTCTTCTTGGCAACTTTTATTGCACTTATAGTAACATAATGAGTTTAGTTGTCTTATATGTTTTATATATGTATGTATGTACATATGTATGTATACCGCTGAATTTCAATAGTTAATCACAATTAATCGCATTTTTTATTGCATGTTTAAAACAGTTTTTGAGTCCATATTAACCATGAAAAGCTATTTTTACCAGTGTATCTTGATGGAAATTAGATGAATGCAAAGAAAGTCACTTTATGAATTTGACTTTATAAAATCTTAACAATATAGCTATCCTTAAACAGAAAATAAATGCTGCAACAACTGTGTGGTCTTGAGGTAGGAGACAACTTCAAAGTGCTTATTCTATGAAACACTTTTTTTTAAGGATTACATTGTCTTACATTGAGAAATATGCAAAGTGCACAAAATGTACAGCACATTCTGATAAAGTGCATAACAAACAAAAAATACTGCATGGCTCCATTATCTTTGAGTTCAGTTGAAAATTGAGGAATTTGCCACATTGAGAAATATGCAGAAGTGCACGAGACTCTTCAGTAACATGAGCAGCATTTCTCTGAAGTTGCAGAGCGATGGGACATTGAAGGAAAGTTACACCAATGTTTTCAGACTATGCAGGAATATGGCAGCAGCAGCAAGACTCCTGCCATACGAACACATGCTGTGCATTATGCAGGTAACAGGTTGATAAAAACAGCAGTCTGTGACTGTGGTTTTAAGTGAGTGCGTCAGTGAGAAGCACAATTAATGGGATTTTTTATGTGTTTATGTTCGGCCCTCAATCGCATCACAATTAATTTAGTTAATGCTGACATGAAAGAGGTTAACATAGCATAACAAATTACATTACAAAAATGTTTGTCCTTCATTCCGACACAGAAAACCTACTTATGTTATTCTTTAAAAAAAAAAAATATATATATATATATATATATATATATATATATATATATATATATATATATATATATATATATATATATACATTAAATATTATAATGTTTAGAGGTCAAGGCAATAATTTAATATAGGTAGCCATGGAACTGCCTGATAAATATGTTTATGTATGAGATCCATCCTTCAGTGTAAAACTTTTGTCATTCAGCACAACAAATTCTCCAGTGTTACACTCAGAAAAGAATAACTTTTATTAATTAGTGGTAACTGACATTCACTACATTGTAAAGCTGCAAAGAGCTATTTTACACAATAGCATGTGAGCTGTTTTACATTTTATTTATTTCATCATAGTTTCTTACTGTTTCTATGGTAGCTGGAGCAAAAAGAGTGGAAAGTCAGGCCAGCAATGGATTTGGGTTGCATCTCCAACCCTAACCCAACCTACTTATTTTAAGTAAAATTTAAAGAAAAATCCTGATACTGCTGATAATTGCTCATAGGATAATTATTGTTGTAACAATATAACAATAATCTATATAACAATGATACCAATACTTTTTATTAGTTCTTTTACTCACTCATTTTTGCATTTTTTCAGTGCAAGGCAGTATGTGTTTATAACAAACCATTAACAAATTAAGAGTTGTTGCATTAAACGCGCTGTATTCAACATAAAATATTCATTTACAGTCCAAACATAAATA
The DNA here is from genome assembly GCA_021039105.1 of Scomber colias. Taxonomy (NCBI): domain Eukaryota; kingdom Metazoa; phylum Chordata; class Actinopteri; order Scombriformes; family Scombridae; genus Scomber; species Scomber colias. The sequence continues at coordinate 584,825 of JAJDFG010000172.1, forward strand.
TAGAACCATATGATTATTAGTTGACATAAAAGTGTTGGGTTTTTTTGTTGTTTTTTTTAAACAAATCTAAGTGTTACACTGAATGCTATTTTTCTAAGGTATATTCTTATCAAACACATAGGTAACACTCCAATGGACATAAAAAAGCCTTTCAGGAAACTGTACTAGCTCTTTTATTCTTTTCCATGATGAAAACCTCAAAGGTCTTTGACCCATATTTATATACTACTACTACCTACCAGCTAAGAAAATACTTTCCCTCGTAACATCCATTTACTGAGCTGATCTCTATTTAAACTTCATTTAAACTGTGGTTGTACTCTTCATTTCTGAAGAACAATGGCTGAAAGCTGTGATTATTCTACCTTTACGTCTTTGCATAGACTTCAACATTCTCCACTATAAACAACATGTTAAAAATGTTTCCACTTACCAACAATGAGCTCAATGACAGTTTTTTTCTTGATGCTTGGAATGTGGCATTTGTATTTTCCCCTATCAGAAAGTTTCACTTTAGAGAGGTTCAGTGAAATGTCTCCTTGTTCCGACCCATTGATGGACAGTGATGTTCGCCCCTGATATGATGGGTGTTTATCAGGTGTGCGGTCCTGACCAGCACGGCCCACATGGACATATATGGGGCTCAAGTCAGATCTTGTCCACTCCACTGTCCATTTAAAAACATCCTCTGCAGGTTTCAGTTGACATGGCAAAATGGCGTCATCACCAACTGTTGCCACGATTGGCTGAGATGAACCAATTAACTGGGACTGACCTGGAGGGAAACACAAATGTTCATTCCTGCAATAAGAGCTAGAAAATTAAATCTGTTCATCTCTTTTAGATTATTTCCATTTAAAATCAGTCAGAAGTGTAATGTCTGCCATCCATTGCATAGTTTCTGCCAAGTAAACATCCATGTATCAAGGATTTCACATTTTTCATCAATATACTAATATACTACTTTTTGTTGGTCACTTTATAGATTTGGCTTTTAGTTCATGGCCTTCTGTCCACATAAGATGAATATTACTGAGTTTGGTGACTCTGATTTTTCCTCTAGTGCCACCATGAGGTCAACATTTATAGTTTTGACTGAAATGTCGTCAGATATTCATGTTTCATTGAGGATAAATTGTAATAAACGTTGGTGATAACTTTTCATCTACACAATCAGAAAGTCAAAATGAACCTGAGTCCATGTTAGTGTTTAAGTTACCTCTACATGAGTGTGTTAACAGAAGATGGAGAACCAAAACACAGAGGATTTTGAGCGGAGATAGAAGGGACAGTCTGTTCATCTGGTGAAACATCCTGCAGTTCTGAAATGTGGAAAGAAGTCAGTGATACAATTAATGGAAAAATGTTTTAGATTTGGTATTTGGGCAAAATAACCATTCCGGTCAAAAATAAAGTAATTCCAGAGTAGGCTTAAAAATAAAATGTCATTTTTATTTATCTCTGCTGTTTTGTGGACTTCAATCCAATTTCCATTAATAAAGTCTTCACATGGGTTGACTACACATGAAAAACAAAAAAACAAAAATAACCACCATCTTCATCTTTATGATATATATTCTTCTTATTGATCCTGTTTGAATCCAGACCTTCCAAAGCAAAATGCTTAATTCCTCCGTATATAAGTAAGTAAAATGGTGAAAAGTAACAAAATACATGTACTCACATTACTGTATGTAAGTAGTTTTAAAAAATTGTAATTTTACTTTTATTTAAGTATGTTTTTTTTAAGTATTGTACTTTGCTACATTTTAAATCACAACCGTTACTGAGGGGAAAAAGTTGTCCAAAATAAGAAAAAATCAAAGTGGATTGTACAGAAGCATTAACCAGCATGATACAATAACTTAACATTCATAACGTATTGCAGCCTATGACAACCTGGCAGCCAGCTCTCATGGCGACATAAACTCTAACCTCTCTCTCTTTCTGCAGGTACAGGTACGCAATGAACATGATGCGTTCATGTGCACAAGACAGCATCAAGCATGAGAGATCTGAGCAAAGGGTGCACAGGGGCACAGCCTTTTTTACAGGGATACTTAGACATTGGTCTTCTTTCGGCCATTTAGGGAATGTTACAGCATTTGTGTCCTTGATCTGTTTTGATTTATAGGATGGTTTACAGAATCCACAATTTATGCCACCTTGAATACAATGGTTGTATGTTGTGCGCCGACATATTTCATTTTGTCATTGCACTTTAATTTGTGAAGGTATACCATTAAATAACCCAGTTATCCTCTTTGCAGGTCTGCCAATCGTTTGGTATAGGTCACATTGTGTCATGATATCTGGTCAAAAACTAAATCTATTTCACCTAAACTTTTTGGGCAATTTTTACCACATGTATGAGGCATGTAATACACAAAAGACCATCAGATTGTTCTATGGTTGTTAGATACAGGCCATGGGAGTGTACAACCAATGAAGAAACACATCATTGCTGACATGAGAGATCCTGCTGGAGACATTTCTGAAGTTGAGTTTAATTTTATTCATCTTATACACTTTCAGAGGCTTTATTGAACAGAACGAGTCCCTAACACGTAAAAAAAAAAATTCTGAACAAATGTTCTGTCTGTAAGAAAAAAAAGTCAATAAGAATGAAAATCATTGTTTATGTTGCCATGGCCCGAAAGAGAAAGGAAAAGCAAATAATTAATGTTTAAATACCATTTTCTTGGTGTGACCTTCAAAAGTAACATTTGCAAATGTAACCATTTGTAGGTCACACCCACACCAAGAAAATGGTATTAAAAAATGTATTTCCATGCCCGGAGGTGGTTGAGTGGATTGAGCGCATGCCACATACTAGCCAGCACCGGTTCGAATAGCGGTCGGGGTCCTCTGCTGCAAGTCACACACTCCTCTCTCTCTCCTGTTTCCTGTCTGTCTTCTGCTAAATAAAAGGTGTCTATGCCAGACAAAATCTAAAAAAAGAGTAACTATCACTCCAAGTAAACTTTAAAACATGCTACGTTTTACTTTTACTTGAGTACATTTTTAGACCAATACTTTTACTTGTACTTAAGTAAAATTTGATCAAAGAAGTGGTACTTTAACTTGAGTAGAATACTTCAGTAATCTTTCCAACTCTGGGTAAAACTTGTGAAATATGGCAATATGTCCATTAATTAAATTTTCACTTCTCTCAGTGCAGATAAACGTATTGAAAGTTCTGTAGCCGTTCAAGCGTATCTCATCTATGAATTGTGAAGTATGCTCGAGTTATAGTTTCACTTTTGTTTCCAGCACGGTTAAAACTGTTTTTTACTGAATGTTTTTAATATTTTGGCACCGCTGGACTTGTCTCATCTTTTAGCCTTCATTATAATCATCTTTATATACAATAAGCTGTTTGAATGTTTTATCATATTACAATCTTATGATGTTTGAAATACGTATATAGGCCTACGTATATGTGTAATTTCCGTTTCTGCATTACTGTATTACTGCAGATCCCAGTCTGAATACTGACCCACTGCTACTGTAAATAAAGTGAGACACAGTTTTAAAATACAATGTAGTAAAACATGGTTATATTAAATTCAGACTTACCTGTTTCGAGACATGTCGTGCGCTCTAGTTCGGTAAAGTTGGAAATATATTCATAGATTTGAACTTCCGGGCACGGACCCTTCCGGGATTAATAAGTCACAAGCGAAGCGTTCTTTAAACATAAATGTTGCATTTTCCACATCGTAATAGCCTAAAATACGAGCTACAAGGATCAAAACTCGATCGTTTCCCCGTCGAGATGTGTTTCCCCTAGTCCCGCACCGGCCCGAAATGGCCCGAACTGCGAAGGAAGCGCGTGTTCACAAAAAGCTCGCCCACGAGCTGTTGTGCTCGTACCACAGAGGCACTGTGGAGAGAGCTAAGGCTCAAAATTGACTTGTGTTGTCTGAAGATGTTGTATTGTTGAAGTGAAATCCAAATGTCATGACTGTCTAGTTATATTTTAAACTGGGACAACAGCACATATATTTGTGTTTTCATGTCTTTATTAACACAACCAACTACTGTTATTTCTATCAATAAAATTATTATATTCGTGAGAGACTTGTCATTTTGAATATTATGGACTTTTGGAAGAAAGTGTGCTCATTCATTCATAGGCTAAATATAAATTGCTGTTGTATCATATTTGTCTTAAATGCAGCACCATTATAGCAGGTAAAGCACATCCTAAGAGCTTGGAACATGTCAGATACTGTTCCCTCTCTGTTTAACATGAAGGGAGGCTCACACTTCTTTCAAATTCATACTGCTGACTTCATTCACCACAACAGATAAGTCCTGTGATTTTCAGGCTGATATCATCACATTTGACCATTTAAAGCAGGGGGAACACATCCTGACAGCTTGAATTACTGCTGTCAGATACTGTTTCCCCTCTGTTTAGCATGAAGCGACATAAGTGCGCAGGGACCATCTGCAAATTGCAATAACAGAGGACGATGCTGTAAACAAAAATCAGTTCTGCTCTGGTATACAATATAATGACTCCAAAATCACTACACGCACCAACACAGCAATCTCCTCGTGACGGGGTTGGTTCCACATTATCCTCCTGTCTGGCGCCCAACATGTGAATGAAGTGTATCTTTATTTATCCCCTAAGCTACAAAGTGACTTAGTTCAGATAACGTCAATATAAGATGATATTTCACTTGGTATGTGCAAACAGTTCATTTGTAAGTTGCAAGCAAAAGCCCAACTTTTGCCTCCATTTGGACATTTTTACCAAATTTCACTGCATTCATAACAGTTGCCACATTTAACCATGTTTCAAATTATAATTTTAAGCCAAACCATGATATTTTGATTGTTAAAAAAAAGTGTTTTGTGCCTAAACCTAACCAGACCTAAACTGCAGGCTCATCACAATTATTTTTAGTGTAATGTTACAAGCTGTAAGTGCCACAGACCTATTCTAGTGGTTAGTATGCACCTTCTAGCAGGTGTGTGGCTCATTTACATGATTAACTACTTCAGTCTTGGGTTGAGACACGTGAGATTCTGCTGTTATTGAGCACAGTGGATGGTAGTGTGATAAGTTTGCTGACACTAAGAAGGATTTTAAAATGCATGGGGCTGTATACAGAGTCATAAAACTGACAAATACTTTTTGAGGAGCAATCTTTGGCCTGCTGCTGAGGGCTTTGGGTAAATTTCCAGTTTCACAGACTGGTATTTTACAGTCAGTTGTATTTAAATTCATTATTTATATTCAATATAATTTGTTCTGATTATAAATGTGAAAGAATAGATACTGCTCACTAAATAATTATCACTCCACCACCTCTCCTGACATCTAGGAGCATGGGAGCGAGTCAGAGACAGATGCAGGATGCAGGGAAAGTGCAGAGATCCTTTGCTGTGGTAAGTGATGAAAGGGATTTGACAGTTTAGAATAATTTGTCATTGGGAATATTGAATGGGAAACATTTCAGTCAAGGTGCCTTGTGTGACCAATAAAGTCAGAAGAGCATCATGTATTTTAAAATTTGATAATTTAATATCATACTGTTCCCTGGTGAACCATCTTATGCTATGCTCACTTTCAAACTCTAAATCAACAATGGACTCTTAAATTCATTATCATTTATTTGTAAGGGCATAGACCACCCAAAAAAATCAGAATTTGCAAATGACTATCTCACCTGGATATGACATATGAATTCATCAATTTCTATACTTTTTAATATCTTCTGATTTGTGATCTGGGGCCAAACACTTCCTCTGGATGTAATTATAAAATTTACCCATCATTTTTCTAACAGTATAGTCAGATCAAAGTGTCAAAACACCTGTTAAAAGGCACCAGAATACAGGAAATGACATCTACTCTCTTGAAAATGTTCTGGGGTAGGACCCCCAAACCATGATTACATTACTTTGTTTGTAGAAGTATTACTTTAATATTTAGGTAGTAGGCTAATTAACAATTTAGGCAGCTATATATATCAATTGTCATTTCAATTGTCAATTGAAATTATAATATTAATATATTGTAAGCTGATCCTTCGCTCATGACAATCTCATGTTCCCATAAAAACCTAGGTCCATTGAGCCAATTTGAATCGACAGATCTTCCGATTTATGACTCCCAGATGCATAGTCGACTGGATTTGGACTTGTTTCAATATAAAATCATTGTCCTGGAACTGTAGTATCTCTTATTCTCTGGACATGAGTATTGACAAAAACATGAAAGCATCAGGCGCCACCTGCAAATCTGATCTAACTTCAGTTCAAGCTCTTCTCTAAGTAGCGTACTTACTGCAACAGAAACTGTAACTGCAATGAGATCAAGGCCCAGTATGGTGACTATATGTTGGTAGGTGCCACTCCATGACTAGTGAACAATGCACTTGGTCATCAGCAACAATCCCAATATATGAGCATTGCCCATAACCATCATCTTGTGGCCACAAGTTTTCAAAGCAGTTTCCTTAATAAATATATAATATTATTCCATGACAGACAGTAGCATGAGAGAGTTCAGTAAGCAACCATGAATAACTTTTCAAAACGTATCCTATCCATTGTCAATTACAATGCAGATTTAACTGACATTTTGATGCAGGAGTTTTACTTACACTGACGTACGGTTACTTTTACCTAATTAAAGTATTTGAATTTACTGAATGTTTTTGCATTTTACATTGGAGAATAATGTTCAGATTGCTTTCTAGTTTTTTTGCAGCAATGATGTACAGACACTCTACAGGCTGTAGGGCCAGAAAAAGTTTTTTAAAAAAAAGAACACCTAACTTTAGGGATACCAATCAGAAAGTCAGAGATAGTCAACCCTTCTTGACTGTGAGTCTATAACTCAAAAACCTCAGGAAGAGGAAGTTCTGAACTACTTTATATTTAGGCTGCATTCAGTTTGATGTTCAGACAGTCCGCAGCAAGACAGCATGGAGGTCACAGCTCTCTGCTTCAGACTGTGTGGGTACTCATTATGGTTTCTTCACTTTTACTGACTAAAAACACTTTTCGTTTTAGTCCAGTACATCAAAGTATCTCTGTCTGATGTACAACTCTGTTTCTTTGTTTATTCAGTAATGCTTGAAATCATTCAGCTGGGGACACAAAGTCTAAAGAAAACTGGTAAGTAACAAATACGAAACCCAAGGGATACTCTTTTAACTTGTTGCTTGTTTGCATCAATCTTTAATCTAAAATCTAAAATCCCTTCAATTTTTGTTTTAATGGTTCATTATTTAATTAATTTGTGTTTATGGTATATATCTGAATGTATCTTACAGAATAACCCAAATTAAACTTTCTGTTGCAAGGTTGATTGAGTTCTGGATGTTTCATTTAGGACACTAATAATTTCCTCTCAGTTTCAGATGCAGTTTTCCTTCGTATCACTCCAAACAGACTGCAGCACTTCCAATTAGCCTTCGTTTCTCTTAACTGTGTTGGAATTGATGACTCAATTCAGTTGAGAGGGATCAGGACTAATGAGAAGTTTACGCCAGCATGTCAAATTAAGAGGACATCAATAGGGTCTTTCTGCACCTTTGATCGAGCTTTTCCTGGAGACAGTGGAGAATACTGGTGTGAGACTGATGGAGGAGAGAGAAGCAACAGTGTTAACATCACTGTCACTGGTACAGTATGCTTATTATGTTTCTAATACCACAATTTATCCATTTTGAACTAATTAGCTGTTTGTCACTCACTATGACCTGTATGACACTTGTTCTCAGATCAATATGTTCAAAACGATCAGGTTTATTGTAAATTTGGTAGATTTTATTAAATGTATTTGTTTACAGAATCATTGAAAATGTGTGAGGGAAGATTATACATGAGCAATGAGCCATCGTAAATGCCCCATTTGGCTAATACACTCCTTATTAAGTGAGTAGATAGCTCAGCACTGTTATTTGACATTTTATTACCATTCATGTGAGGTCCTTCAATTACAATACAATATCAGGGTTAGGGGTTAGGGGTTAATATATATATATATATATATATCTCCAATATAACATTGGAGATATATATTGTAATGTTTTTTTTCAACTACTCTCTGACTTTCTCAGTTTTCCCCACTGTTACTGTAACAGTGTACATATAATATATTTCTAACTTCTTTTCAATATGTTGTATCAGTTGGTTCTGTGATCCTGGAGAGTCCTGTTCGTCCTGTGAAGGAGGGAGACGATGTGACTCTGCACTGCATAGATAAGGAAAACTCCACCAACCTCCGAGCTGATTTCTACAAAGATGGAGTCTTCATGCAGAGCAGTCCTGTAGCAGAGATGACCATTTACAGTGTTTCCAAGTCTGATGAAGGACTCTACAGGTGCAGCATCTCTGGTGGCGGTAGATCACCGGAGAGCTGGTTGGCTGTCAGAGGTGAGAAGATGATATTTTTCCTGGTTGTATGGACAGACTTAATGTAGATTATACATGATGATCATAACCCTATTCATGAGAAGTCGTTTTTTTTGCTATTTGGTAGAAACTTGAGGGAATGTGCCTACTAATTTTGCAAAAAGTATTACTATTAGCTGGTTAAATCATTTCTAAATGTTTTTATCTTGCATAAATTATGACTTCATCAGTATGTGAGAATAAAGAACAGAGATATATGACAAAGACTAGACCTCTGGGGTCCGTAGGTATCCAAGTCAGTAGGATAACGGTTAAATAAATATTTAATGTATCACATATTCCTTTTACTGTTGTAACATGAATTTCCTCTCTTGGGATCAGTATTGTCTCTTTTTTTCTTATAATCTTTGTATGTCACAAAGAAACGCAGAGCTCCTCTTCAGACGTCACCTCACATGATTGTCTTCACTCCTGTCATATTTACCTCGTCTTAAGGACTGTGTTCACCATTGGACTGATGGCTCTGCTGCTGCTGGTGGTGGGATTACTTCACTGTGGGAAACTCAAAGTTCCATAAAAATAAGTGATATCCACTTTCTTGTAAGATAGTTTGGTCAGAAAGATGCTGAGGCACAAAAATGATATAGTGATTTGGGTTTAATGTTCCTCCACCAAAGTTAACATGAAGGCTGTTACCATCACACTTTAGATACACTTCATGATGGTCTTATTTCTCATATGTATACTTCTCATTATGTCTATCAGTTGGTAGTATTGACTGATTTTTGATGACGCAGTCGCAATATAGCAGCTTCTGCACCAAAAAGTTTTACAAGCACGTACGATAATGCTTTTTTTAGAACTGCAAACACTGTGGCAGCTTTCATTAGACAAAATAGCAACATGAGCTGTTAGTGTTGCTTCTCATGCATCTATATTTGTTGGCTGTGTAGGTCAAAAAGTCAAAAGTTGAAAACCTCAGAGGCAGACTTATAATCTTTTCAAAATGCATAATCAGTCTTCATCTGTGTTTTATTTTAGATGCTAGTAAAATAATATACTACCATGCACTGAAAAAGTCCAAAGCGAGAACAGAGCAGAAACAAGAGGGCAAATTATCTCGCTGATCCACAAAGGTCTCAGTAGAGGATGACAAATGCATTGAACTTAAAAGTTGTTAGGGTGTTTGTTACACACTGTGACAGTCGCAAAGACTCTTACAAATGAGTTAGAGACCTTGAGTTTATGACAACTCTCCACCGATATGACTGTGTGCGTAACCCTGAGTACATGTTATATTAGGTAGTATTGACTGATTTTTGATGAGGCAGTCGCAATATACTGTAGCAGCTTGTGTACCAAAAAGTTTTAAAAGCACGTACAATAATGATTTTATTAGAACTGCAAACATTGTGGCAGCTTTAATCAGATAAAATAGCAACATGAGCTGTTAGTGTTGCTTCTCATGCATGTATATTTGTATGTTGTTGAGATTAAAATCAAACATTGAAAACCACGAGGAAGTCATCAGTCTTCATCTGTGTTACATTTTAGATGCTGCACATATAGGTGATAATTTTAGTTTCTAAAACAAAGGCACATAATTCAAAGAAACTTACAGAGGAAGACGATAAGTCTGAGTATAAACTAAGGTATTAAATATTCACACTAGATTCACACAAAGCAGCAGGTTACACTATGCAATGAAATATATTACTTTTCAGTCTGTCTGCAATGCTGTTTATATTAAAAAGGAAAAAATAAAACAACAGTATCTGGAATGGCACAAGTTAAGAAGTTTAACAGCAGTTAAATACAGAAATACAATAAACAAACCCGGCCAGAGTGGAGATTTTTGAAAATCTGCACGTTTGCATGTAAACAGAAGAACGGAGATTTGGGGAGCCGGAAACTGCTCCTGGGTTAAATACAACATTGTTTATAATCTACAGTCTATGTTTATAATCTATGTAATCATGGATGCAGAATAGCAGTCACATTTATGCTGGTGCAATCCCTTTGTATTTGTTTGCATTTGCAAATACAAGTGAAGTAGTTGTTGTTGCTATGCAGGATTCTGATTGGCTAACGTGGGTTTGAGCTGCTCTTGATGGCATATATACACGGGTTAGTGTAAACCATACAGTCTGTGGTGTAAACTAAGCTTTTCTGAAAACGGACTGGTGTGCACGCAGTTTGTTTGTAAACGGAGAGAATGAAATGTTCGTTTATGAAAATAGCCGGGCACGTGTAAACGTAGTCTGACTAACAGGGAAAACAGAGAGACTAAACTGAAAATCCAACCTATAGCCTATAGACAAGTGGTGATTACCAAACAGGACACAGGTGAAACACACAAGGAAATCAACTAAGACAGGGGAAACACAGGGAGTAAAACTAACAACGTACACAGGAGATAATCTATTTCAAAATAGAACTAAAACAGGATGTGGCTCATTTCTCATAATCACATGGTTCTATATTTGAGTTTATACTGTCAGAAATATAATTACCCATTATATTATTTTGAATACCACGTAGGCTACTTGACGCTAAATTTGTTGAAGTTTTTTTTTTTTTTTTTTACAAACGCTTACTGCCTTGCACTCAGGGTGAGGAAGTTAAAACCTGTATACAGATAACGTGTCTTGAAATACTGGTCTACACTGTTTAAACTGCTGGGCTATTTTAATAACCCAAACTCGTTGCTTATTATTTACAGTCCATCATTTTTATGCAGAAAGAGACCTGACCTGACCTTCACTCTCTTTGCTCCAGCATGTCAAGACGGTTAAACTATGATCAAATAAAATGTAAAATAGCTCTTTACTGTTTTACATTGTGGGTTAGGGTTAGTGTCAGTTAGCAGATTTAAACATAACACATATTTAGTTTTATTATTTTTTTAACCCAGCAGTTTTTAGAGTGTAACTGGAGAATTTGTTGTACTGAAGGAAGGATCTCATGCATAAACATATTTATCAGGCAGTTCCATGGCGACCTATATAAAGTTATTACCTTGACCTATAAACATTATCATAAATTAGCATATTCAATAAAGCTTTTTTTAAAAAGGATAACATTAAAAGTATATTTTCTGTGTCGCACTGAAGGACAAACATTTTTGTTCGAAGGGGTTACTAGCAGGTGAAAAAGGGAAATTATTCAAGTATCAGAGAGAGGTAGTCATCTGACCACATGGGCGGAGGGTCTTCAGCATAGACATATATATATATCGACGCCACATTGACTGTGGAGAGGTGTGCCTAAAGCGCCGCCATCTTGGTACAGGGCTAGCAGAGGCAGTAGTGCATGTATATCTACGGAGGTAAGAGCTACTTCACAATCTCAAAGTAGAATTATTTACTGAAATCTCGACTGATTTCCAAATGATTTGATTTGTTAAAAACGTATCTGTAGTGGCAATTTAGCTACCAACAAAAAAAAGGGCCACTTGAGGGAATCTGAAGTCGTTTTCAACTCCTGGTGGTGTGTGAAAAATGAGGTCCTCCATTGACAATAAGTTCAACACTTTATTAATTTTACATCTTTAAAAAACACCTACAAAAAGCCGGGTGCTAATTAAACTTAAAAATGAGCTCATACAAAAATGCTAAGACGGTGATACAAACTCATTCAGCCCTCTCACACACACAGACACGGTTGAAAAACTGTGTGGCTTCCCTGACACTACTGAGCTGTGTCTCCCTCATCTAACCTTTGTCTGCCTGATTAACCACCCAAGCCCACAGGTGTGCAGGTAACCCATAGCAACCATAGTGCCTCACCACTGACACACCCACATTCATTCACACACACAAATTGGCTGCAACAGTATCTATCTATCTATCTATCTGTCTGTCTATCTGTCTGTCTGTCTGTCTGTCTGATATTTGTAACAAACAAGCCTTGTGAATATATGTTGACAATTGAGCAATTTTACTTATTGATTTATTCATTTTTATCATAATTGAGCGATGAATGATCACTTTTTAATAGTGCAAACACGTCATTCCTCTAAATAATGTGCTGCAGGAGCGAGTAGCCCTGTACCAAGATGGCCGCCATGTAGGCACGTTCACTCTAATCGGCAGCAGCAGTCAATGCGACGTCTACGTATATGTCTATGGTCTTCAAAGGGTCCTTTTCATGATGTCACACACTGTCACATGATCGGTATGATGTGAGATGCTTTAAAATGTCTTTTTACCCGTTGTTGCTCTGTATGACACTGATGATGCACACATTTTGGGACAGAAGTTACTCAAATTTTGAAATATTCATAGATAAAATAAGTAGCCCATTATTCTATATATTGTTGCAAACACTTACATAACTATACCATGGGTGTCACTGAAGGTTACACTGAAGGACATTTTGACACTTTAGAGCTCAATAACTCCTTCAAATTAATACTTTGACACACACATTCTTCTGGGTGTAAAGAAGGGTAAGAGTTGACTGTTTTAATATATTTTTTCTTTTTATTTTATGGTCTTTGGACACTGTGTGTGATGTGTCGTCTTTGACTCATAAACAGAAAGTCCTACAGCAGTGAAATCTATACTTTCACTTTTGTTGCCAGCTTGGTAAAGATTGTTCTTCTGTGTGTTTAAAAGTGTTTTCAAGCTGCCAAATTAAATTATAATCGATGTTTCAGCCTACTGCCAAACCATTACCTATCATATAAATAGATAATTCCACATCTATAAAAATTAGCAGATGGAAAACACTCTTAATATTTAATACAAACCCCACTTAAAATAAATATAAACTACTGTTTGGTGTTAAAATATATTGTTTACCACATATTAGACTTTATCAGACATACCACGATAAAGTCCTGGATGTGTTCGCAGTCCATTGAATGTTTAATAAGATAGAAATTAGACGTTTTATCTCTCACACAAAGAAATATTAATAAACACCTGCATGTCCTGAATGTCCTTGAACGCACCACATCGTCTTTAAAAATCATCACAGACACAGAAATAAAAGTCCAGGTAGGCCGAAGGCTCGTCGATCAGATAAACGTCGGCTGGTTTCCCCAAACACAGCGTGAGAGCGACTCTCTGCAGTTCACCACCGGACAAGTTCTGCACCTGGAGGACGAAGAGGAGGAAGAGGAAGGTTCAAAAACTCTTCTTCCTACATTTATATCATGTTTTAATAAACTTTAAAGAGATGGAAAGGCTCCTCACGTCCTGGTCGATGATGCTCTCGATCTGCATGGGCTTCATGACGTCGGTGATGAACTGAGGATGCGTGTAGGCGTCTCGGATCTTTTCGTGCAGCAGAGCTCGGACGCTGCCCTGCGGACCCCAAACACAACCCGATACTTAATCACTAAATACTTTAAATTAACCCTCCTGGTGTCCTCAGGTCAAGGAAGGAAGGATGGAAGGATGGAAGGAAAGGAGTAAGGAGGGAGGGAAGGAAGGAAGGAAAGAAGGGCAGAAGGAAGGAAAGGAGTAAGGAGGGAAGGAGGAAAGGAGGATGGATGGAAGGAAGGAAAGGAGGAAAAGGGAGGAAGTAAGGAGAAAAGGAAGGAGGGAAAGAGAAGGAAGGAAAGAAGGGCGGAAGGAAGGAAAGGAGTAAGGAGGGAGGGAGGAAAGGAGGATGGATGGAAGGAAGGAAAGGAGGAAAAGAGGGAGGAAGTAAGGTGAAAAGGAAGGAAGTAAGGAGGGAGGGAGGGAAAGAGGAAGGAAGGAAGGAGAGAAGGAAGGAAGGAAGGAAGTGAGGAAAGAAGTATGGAAGGAGGGGAAGACTGAAGAAAAAATTAAAGAAAGAGGAAGGAAGGAAGGAACAGTCAAAAGAGAGACGGGGTCAATTTGACCCGGGAGGATGACAGGAGGGTTAAAAAAAAAAAACAACAAAAAAAACCAAGCAGCTTCATCCTGTTAAAAGAATAAAAGCTGCAGTAAAAATGTGAGAATCTCTGAGAGATCGTTGTTGCTTTAACTAATCCTCCTGTTGTGGTTCAATGAGGTTCACTTTAATCTAAACAAGGCCCATTGACTATAATTTCTAATAAATGTGTGTAAATTGTATCGATGCACAGACACCAAGTATCGATCTTTTATTAAATAAATTGCAAATGAAAGTTGAAGTTTTTGTCCCTAGAATAATAAAATCAGTTGCTTTCTTTGTCCACTAGGGGGCTCCAGTTAGTTTTCTATAAGAATTTTTACAGAACAAAATGAAAATGACATTTTTCCTTCTAATAAACAGTAATACACAATAAACAACAACTCTCATCACACAGCAATTAAGCTAGGCGATTTGTTGGAAATATGCTAACAACACTGTAACATAATAAAGTAAGATAAGCAAACAATATTAATCCCAAAATATCAATTTACATGTATTTTCATTCACGCACACATCAGAGGTTGATAACTGTTCCAATGACTGCTCCTCAGCACTTTGTAGAAGGGAAACTCTGCACGTTAACTACCTAAAGGCGAGTGGGTGAGAAAAGGAGCAAGATAGTTTGGGTGTCTAACGTACGGTGGCCGACAAGGGCCAAACGCACTGCAACGGCCTAATGTGTCTCAGTTAAGGAAAACAGCTTCAAGTACAGAAACGATTCAAATTAACAAACTGAAACACAAGTCTAAACGAGGTACAAAAAGAGGAACGTGGTGCAAATGAAAAAACGTGCTGCAAAAAACAAAGACAAATGCAGCAGCATCAAATGCGATGCAAATAGAGAAACGATGCAAAGCACAAAATGATACAAACTAAGAAACCATCTTCAAAAGAAAAACGCTTCATAACCAGTCACTACTACTACACGGGATGGAGAGAGAGAGACAGAACAGCTGACTGAACCACGGGGTTTCAACATACAGCGGAACGGTAATGTGACTTGTATTTGATTATAAATAAGAAGAGGAGGCTGGTAACCGTAGGCACACTGGAAAGGAGACAAACCGGTGGCGGAGCTGGTCAGGGTGTTGTGAGCATATTCCACCCACAACAGATGCTGAGACCAAGAGGATGGGTTCTGGGACACCATACACCGGAGGGCTGTCTCCATTTCTTAGTTCATCCTCTCAGTCTGGCCATTAGATTGAGGATGGTACCCGGATGACAAACTGGCGGTGGCTCCCAAGAGGCTGCAGAACTCCCGCCAGAACACTGAGGAAAACTGGGGCCCTCTGTCCGAGTCCACGTCCACAGGAAGCCCATGAAGGCGAAAGACATGGTTGAGGAGCAGCTGGGCTGTCTCTTTAGCTGACAGGAGCTTAGATAAGGACACAAAGTGGGCCATCTTAGAGAAGCGGTCCACAATGGTAAGAATGGCCGTCTTCCCATCCGATGGTGGCAGGCCAAGGCTCTGACATACTCCCAGGTGTCCTCCTGTAACGTGGGCCACCAGAAACATTGTAGAAAGACATCCCGGGTTCTCTGGATCCCAGGATGGCAGGTCAACCTTGAACCATGGGCCCACTGGAGTGCATCCGACCTCAGAGCTGCAGGCACGAACAAGCAACCAGTTGTGCAGGCACTAGGACCAGGCTGACCCACTGTGGCAGCTCTCACTCTCTCCTCAATTTCCCAAGTCAGGGATGCCACAACACACGGGGACGGAAGGATGGTGTCTGAAGCACTAGCATCATCCTCCTCCCTCTGGAACTGACATGACAGAGCGTCAGGTTTGACGTTGCGGGAGCTGGGTCTGTAGGAGAGGGTGAAATTGAACCTGGTGAAGAAGAGGGCCCATCGTGCCTGCTGTGAATTGAGTCTCTTAGCGGTTCGGATGTACTCCACGTTCTTGTGGTTCTTCCATACCAGGAAGGGCTGCTTGGTTCCCTCCAGCCAGTGCCGCCACTCCTCCAGGGCCAGTTTAACAGCTAGGAGCTCCCGGTTACCAATGTCATAATTTCTCTCGGCTGGGGAAAGACGCCGAGAGAAAAAGGCACATGGGTGGAGCTTCTGGTCACTGGCTGCTCGCTGGGACAGCACAGCCCCTACACCCACGTCTGATGCATCCACCTCCACGACGAACTGCCGCACCCAACAGGAAGCGCCCAACCCGAAGACCTCGCGTAGCTCCTCAGATAAGGCCTGGAATGATGCACAGGCAGGAGTCCGCCTCTCCCACTCTGCTGTTCCCCAGAGGAGGGCTCTGCCAGTCAGGTTGCTGATCACGTACGCCACCCTGGCTTCCTCGGTGGCGAACGTGTATGGCTGCAGAGTAAGGAGCAGGAGGTCAGGAATGGACCGCAGATTGTACTGTAACGGGTGGTGTATGGACCCAATTGCAGTACAAAGGACTCAGAAACAGTGGTAAAAGTACAATGGTTTACTCAGACTCCAGCAGACAAGCAAACAGGAATCAGGAGAGGAGAGGCTAAACTCTTGGTCAGGGACAGAAAGCTGGGTCGATTTACCAGGAGGCAGACGAAGCAGGGGAATCAGGGACAGGTGAGGTTGGTACCGGGAAGACAGGCAGGAGAATGCTGGAAAGTCTCGCATGGCAAAGGAGTGAGTGTGGAGCTGGTGAGTATATGCTAGGCTGATTGCATGTGATGAGAGGCAGCTGTGTGCACAGGTGAGTAGAGTGAACTGACGAGGTGGGTGTGGCTGACAGGCTGAGTGGGGCAGAGGCAGGATCAATGGAACTACTACTGAGGGCTGGATGACTGAACTGTGACATTGCAATTGACAATGGATAGGATATGTTTTGAAAGGTTATTCATGGTTGCGTACTGAACTCTGTCATGCTACTGTTTGTCATGAAATAATATTATATATTTATTAAGGAAAATGCTTTGAAAACTTGTGGCCACAAGATGTCCCTGTAGAGTGTGAGCCTTTTCAAATCAAAGAGTAAATAAGACAAATGAGAGTTGCATCTTCAATGCTTAAAAATGCACAAATTGGAGGAACTTGGAGGAAATTGTATGGTAATCTGTGAATTCTAGAGATTTCAACTATTTTCCAGAGAAAATGGCAATCATACTGTAAATAATAAATGTGTAAAGTGTAACGTGGTTGACATAACTCAAAGACTTCAAAAATCTTCTGAAAATTCAAATACCAAGATACTTCATACCTGAGAATGTTGGCACAATCCAAAAAATTGAGCTGCATCATTTTCAATCAGTGATGGTTATGGGCAATGCTCATATATTGGGATTGTTGCTGATGACCAAGTGCATTGTTCACTAGTCATGGAGTGGCACCTACCAACATATAGTCATCATACTGAGCCTTGATCTCATTGCAGTTACAGTTTCTGTTGCAGTAAGTACGCTACTTAGAGAAGAGTTTGAACTGAAGTTAGATCAGGAATTTTTCTCAACAGGTTTGCAGGTGGCGCCTGATCCTTTCATCTTTTTGTCACTACTCATATCCAGAGAATACTAAAGTTCCAGGACAATAATTTTACATTGAAACAAGTCCAAATCCAGTCGACTATGCATCTGGGAGTCATAAATCGGAAGATCTGTCGATTCAAATTGGCTCACTGGACCTAGGTTTTTATGGGAACATGAGATTGTCATGAGCCATGGATCAGCTTACAATATATTAATATTGTAAGCTGTCATATCATAGTTTCACTTGACAATTGAAATGACAATTGATATATATGTACAGTATATATAGCTGCCTAAATTGTTAATTAGCCTACTACCTAAATAATAAAGTAATACTTCTACAAACAAAGTAATGTAATCATGGTTTGGGGGTCCTCCCCCAGAACATTTTTAAGAGAGTAGATGTCATTTTCTGTATTCTGGTGCCTTTTATATATGTATAATTGTATAATTACATCCAGAGGAAGTGTTTGGCCCCAGATCACAAATTAGAAGATATTAAAAAGTATAGAAATTGATTAATTCATATGTCATATCCAGCTGAGATAGCAAATTCAGATTTGTTTGTGTGGTCTATGCCTTTACAAATAAATGACAATAAATAAATTTAAGAATGAGAGTTTGAAACTGAGCATAGCATAAGATGGTTCACCAGGGAACAGTATGATATTAAATTATCAAATTTTCAAATACGCGATGCTCTTCTGACTTTATTGGTCACACAAGGCACCTTGACTGAAATGTTTCCCATTCAAAAAAAAAATTCTAAACTGTCAAATCCCTTTCATCACTCACCACAGCACTTTCACTCTCATGCACCTAGATGTCAGGAGAGGTGGTGGAGTGATAATTGTTTAGTGAGCAGTGTCTATTCTTTCACATTTATAATCAGAACACATTATATTGAATATAAATACTGAATATAAATACAACTGACTGTAAAGAACCAGTCTGTGAAACTGGAAATGTACCCAAAGCCCTCAGCAGCAGGCCAAAATTGCTCCTCAAAAAGTATGTCAGTTTTATGACTCTGTATACCCCATGCATTTTAAAATCCTTCTTAGTGTCAGCAAACTTATCACACTGTCATCCACTATGATCAGTAACAGCTGAATCTCACGTGTCTCAACTCAAGCATGAAGTAGTTAATCAAGTCATGTGAATGAGCCACACACCTGCTAGTAGGTGCATACTAACCACTAGAATAGGTCTGTGGTACATTACACATTGCAGTTTAGGCCTGGTTAGGTTTAGGCACAAAAAACTTTTTTTAACTATCAAAATATGATGGTTTGGCTTAAAATTATAATTTGAAACGTGGTTAAATGTGGCAACTGTTGATTATGAATGTAGTGAAATTTGGTAAAAATGTCCAAATGGAGGCAAAAGTTGGGCTTTTGCTTGCAACTTGCAAATGAACTGTTTGCACATACCAAGTGAAATATCATCTTATATTGACGATATCTGAACAAAGTCACTTTGTAGCTTAGGGGATAAATAAAGATACACTTCATTCAAATGTTGGGCACCAACCAAACAATGTGGCTTCCCCTGTATAAAAACACAATTTACCCAAAATATCTGAAATGAAATGTTATTGAGGACAACTCACAATCACAACAACACACAACAAAATCAAAACAGCCGTTCTGCAGTGCGAGGGGAAGAGAGAGAGAAACGCCAATGAACAGCCAGCGTTATACAGAACCACACCCAGGTGTGATTAAATGAAGCAGACGACGAACCTCTGCCCTCCCCTGGATCCTGCAAAACAAAGAAAAACCAGCAACCAAACCAAAAAACACAGGAACTATAGTGGAACGGAGGGGTCATCACAATGTTTAGTTATGTATTGCTTCGGCATAATGGTAACTTTGTTGCTGTTGTACCCCACATAAAACAAAACAATAACTGGAAAAACACTGAACGGCCAATTTTGGAAGTCAAAGAGAAGTAAAGCATAGCTGTTATTGTCTTGTTTGAAGGTTTTTGAACATTTGAAAGTCTTTACACTGGCTCCCAGTCAGCTACAGAATAGATTTTAAAGTTCTGCTACTGGTTTACAACTGGTGATTTTGGAGTCTCTATAATGTATAAAAATTCACCACAATTATGAAAAAGTATATTTTTTCAAAACAGCTGTTGTAGCCTGACCATGAGGATACCGTTGGTGCGTGTAGTGATTTTGGAGTCATTATATTGTATACCAGAGCAGAACTGATTGTTGTTTGCAGCATCGTCCTCTGGTATTGCAATTTACAGACGGTCCCTGCGCACTCGCGTCGCTGCCAGCTGCGCATAGAGATCAATAAATCCGTCCAGATCGGAGGACGGCTTGTTTTTGTAAAAATTGAGTTTTTGATCTTTGTAGCTTGTATTTTAGGCTATTACGGTCTGGAAAATGCAGCATTAATCCCGGAAGGGTCCGTGCCCGGAAGTTCAAATCTATGAATACATTTCCAACTGCACTAGAGCGCACGACACGTCTCGAAGCAGGTAAGTCTTCTGAATTTAATAAAGCTTTTTCTACATGTTTTATTAAATTGTATTTTAAAACTCTGTCTCACTTTATTTACAGTAGCAGTGGGTCAGTATTCAGACTGCAGTAATACAGTAATGCAGAAACGGAAACTACACATCAAACGTATTTCAAACATGATGAGATTGTAATATGATAAAACATTCAAACAGCTTATTGTATATGAAGAGGATTATAATGAAGGCTAAAAGATGAGACAAGTCCAGCATTGCCAAAATATTAAAAACATTCAGTAAGAAAAAGTTTTAACCGTGCTGGAAACAACAGTGAAACTATAACTCTACTTTAATTTCACAATTCATATATGAGATACGCTTGGACGGCTACAGAAGTGAAAATTTAATTAATGGACATATTGCCATATTTCATAAGTTTTACCCAGAGTTGGAAAGAGTACTACTGGAGTATTCTACTCAAGTTAAAGTACCACTTCTTTGATAAAATTTTACTTAAGTAGCCTACAAGTAAAACTATTGGTCTAAAAATGTACTCAAGTAAAAGTAAGTTTTTTAGATTTTGACACTTTTATGTAGCAGAAGACAGATAGGAAACATGGGAGAGAGAGGAGTGTGTGACATGCAGCAGAGGACCTTCGACCGCGATTCGAACCGGGGCTGGCTACGTATGTGGCATGCGCTCAATCCACTCAACCACCTCCGGGTGTGGGTTTTTGCAAACATTTGCAAATGTTATATTTGAAGGTCACACCAAGAAAATGGTATTTAAAAAAATATGTCTTTGCTTTTCCTTTCTCTTTCGGGCCATGACAACATAAACAATTATTTTCTTTCTTATTGACCAAATGGGCATGTTTTAAAAAATTTAATTACAACATTTGTTCAGAACTCTTTTTTTACATGTTAGTGACTCGTTCTGTTCAATAAACCCTCTGAGAGTGTATAAGATGAATAAAATTAAACTCAACTTCAGAAATGTCTCCAGCAGGATCTCTCATGTCAGCAATGATGTGTTTTTCTTCATTGGTTGTACACTCCCATGGCCTGTATCTAACAACCATAGAACAATCTGATGGTGTTTTGTGTATTACATGCCTCATACAAGTGGTAAAGATTGCCCAAAAAGTTTGGGGGAAAATAGATTTAGTTTTTGACCAGATGTCATGACACAATGTGACCTATACCAAACGATTGAGCACTGAACTACTTACATACAGTAACGTCAGTACATGTATTTCGTTACTTTTCACCTCTGGGTTTACTTTTATATACGGGGGAATTAAGCATTTTGCTACGGAAGGTCTGGATTCAAACAGAGGATCAATAAGAAGAGTATATATCATAAAGATGAAAATGGCAGTTATTTTTGTTTTTTGAATGTGTAGCCCACCCATGTGAAGACTTTATTAATGGAAATTGGATTTGCCAAGTCCACAAAACAGCAGAGATATATACAAATGACATTTTATTTTTAAGCGTACTCTGGAATTACCAAATCTAAAGTATGTTTCCATTCATTGTATCACTGACTTCTTTCCACATTTCAGAACTGCAGGATGCTTCACCAGATGAACAGACCGTCCCTTCAATCTCCGCTCAAAATCCTCTGTGTTTTGGTTCTCCATCTTCTGTTAACACACTCATGTAGAGGTAACTTAAACACTAACATGGACTCAGGTTCATTTGGACTTTCTGATTGTGTAGATGAAAAGTTATCACTAAAGTTATTACAATTTATCCTCAATGAAACATGAATATCTGTACAAAATTATGTGGCAATCCATCCAACAGTGGCTAAAGCATTTTATTCAAAACTATAAATTTGAAGGTACCAGAGGAAAAACCAGAGTCACCAAACTCAGTAATATTCATCTTATGCGGACAGATGGTCATGAACTAAGAATATTAACATATTTTTTCAGCCAAATCTATAAAGTGACCAACAAAAAAAAAATCTCTTTTCATACTATATTGATGAAAAATGTGAAAACCTTGATACATGGATGTTTACTTGTCAGAAACTATGCAATGGATGGCAGGCATTACACTTCTGACTGATTTTAAATGAAAATAGTCTGAAAGAGATGAACAGATTTAATTTTCTAGCTCTTATTGCAGGAATGAACATTTGTGTTTCTCTCCAGGTCAGTCCCAGTTAATTGGTTCATCTCAGCCAATCGTGGCAACAGTTGGTGATGACGTCATTTTGCCATGTCAACTGCAACCTGCAGAGGATGTCTCTGCACTGACAGTGGAGTGGACGAGATCTGACTTGGACTCCATATATGTCCATGTGTGCCGTGCTGGTCAGGAACTCATAAATGTTAAACATCCATCCTATCAGGGGCGAACATCACTGCCCATCGATGGGCTGAAGCAGGGAAACATTTCACTGAAACTCTCTAAAGTGAAACTTTCTGATGGGGGGAAATACAGATGCTTAATTCCAAAACTCAATAAAGAATCTTTTGTTGAGCTTGTTGTTGGTAAGTTGACACATTTTTTAACATGTTGTTTATAGTGGAGAATGTTGAAGTCTGTGCAAAGACGTAAAGATACAATCATCACAGCTTTCAGCCATTGTTCTTCAGAAATGAAGAGTACAACCACAGTCCTTAAACCACAGATTAAATGAAGTTTAAATAGAGATCAGCTCAGTAAATGGATGTTACGGGGGAAAGTATTTTCTTAGCTGGTAGGTAGTAGTAGTATATGAATATGGATCAAAGACAGGAGTGTTACCGACATCCTTATATTAGTAATACTCAAGAATAAAGCCAGTAATTGATTTTTATTGTGGTTCATATGAATATACCTTAGAAACTGTCTGTGTGTGTGTGTGTTTGTGGTGTGTGTATGTGTATGATCCCAAATAGTGAGTACTAAATTGCGTGCACAGTGCAATAGATTGCATGTTTTGCAGGTGATCTACTAAGAATAACTGCGTAAATGAAAACAGGTGCAGACAGCAGTATTTAAATGAGGGTATTGTGACTGAATGGAGAGTTTGGACGAGCAGAAAGCTGCAAGAACAAAATGAAATGTGATCAAGTTCTAGTGGAAGAGGTTAACTAATATATTGTGTTATAACAAAAACTAATATTACCAGAAAAACCCACATATGGGAGATTATTAGTGACAAAGTCAATGCTGAAGTTAAAACGCCTCATATTACACATTCATTATTTCAAACATACTAAATGGACAGCGCGTACTATCCTACACAGTTGAAAGACACAAACCTCAACTCATTAGTAGATCAGCTTGCACATCTTTTGCGGGTGATGTCAAGTTTGGACACGTTTTTACACACACAGACCTTTAATAATCAGGCCCTTACTGTCTTCCACTGGAAAAAGTGCAAAAATGTTTAAGCAGGCTAATTTACATGCAAATGTGCAGCCTTGTATCGTCTGGTGTAAAATACAATTAAAAAAACGTCACGTAATGTGCAGCGTTGTACAGTGATATAAACATAACATATACATATAATATATATAAATATAATCAAATAAAAGTCACATTACCGTTCCCGCTGTATGTTGAAACAGAGTGGTTCAGTCAGCTGTTCTGTCTCTCTCTCTCCATCCCGTGTAGTAGTAGTGACCGGTTATGAAGCGTTTTTCTTTTGAAGATGGTTTCTTAGTTTGTATCATTTTGTGCTTTGTTTTTTGCAGCACGTTTTTTCATTTGCACCAGGTTCCTCTTTTTGTACCTCGTTTAGACTTGTGTTTGAGTTTGTTAATTTGAATCGTTTCTGTACTTGAAGCTTTTTTCCTTAACTGAGACGCATTAGGCCGTTGCAGTGCGTTTGGCCCTTGTCGGCCACCGTACTAACGTACTAGGCTTTCGCATAGTAACATTTTCTCAATATGTTGTTCAGCTGGTTCTGTGATCCTGGAGAGTCCTGTTTGTCCTGTGAAGGAGGGACACAATGTGACTCTGCGCTGCAGAATCAAGGAAAACCCCACCAACCTCAGAGCTGATTTCTACAAAGATGGAGTCTTCATGCAGAGATCTTTAGCAGAGATGACCATTAACAATGTTTCCAAGTCTGATGAAGGACTCTATAGGTGCAACATCTCTGGTGTGGGAACATCACCAGAGAGCTGGTTGGCTGTCAGAGGTGAGACATAAGATTGTTACAGAACAAAATAAAGATTATATTCTTCTGGTTGTATGGCCCTAATTCATGCAGATTATACATGATGATGGTAACCCTACTTATGACAAATGCAGTTGTTTGACATTCAGTAGAAACTTAAATAAACGTTTGCTTGAAAAAGTAGTTTAGTTTTGTGATTTTTCCCTTTTCTCCAGTTTTCTACTGTGTTACTGTAACATTGTTCATATAACATGTTTAAATTTTTTTTTTTTAAATATGTTGTATCAGCTGGTTCTGTGATCCTGGAGAGTCCTGTTCGTCCTGTGAAGGAGGGAGACAATGTGACTCTACGCTGCATAGATAAGGAAAACTCCACCAACCTCCAAGCTGATTTCTACAAAGATGGAGTCCTCATGCGGAGCAGTCCTGTAGCAGAGATGACCATTATCAGTGTTTCCAAGTCTGATGAAGGAATCTACAGGTGCAGGATCTCTGGTGGTGGAACATCACCAGAGAGCTGGTTGGCTGTCAGAGGTGAGACATAAGAGTGTTAGAAAACAAAATAAAGATTAGATTTTTCTCGGCTGTATGACCTGAATTAATGTAGATTATACATGATGATGGTAACCTTACTCATGAGAAGTCAAATTGTTTGCTGTTTGGTAGAAACTTGAGGGAATGTGCCTTCTAACTTTGCAAATAGTATTACTATTAGCTCGTTAAATCATTTCTAAATATTTTAATCTTGTCTAAATGATGATGTAAGTATGTGAGAATAAAGAACATAGATATATGACAAAGACTAGACTTCTGGGGTCTTTGGGTACCCCAGTCGGTAGGATAAGGGTTAAATCAATTATTAATGTCTCACATATTCCTTTTACTGTTGTAACATGAACCTCCTCTCCTCTTCAGACGTTACCTCACATGATTGTCTTCACTCCTGTCATATTTACCTCGTCTTAAGGACTGTGTTCACCATTGTGATGGTGGTTCTGCTGCTGCTGCTGGTGGGACTACTTCACTGTGGGAAACTCAAAGTTACATAGAAATAAGTGATATCCGCTCACTATCTTGTAAGATAGTTTGGTCAGAAAGATAAATGAATATAAAGAAGCAGAAAACATGCTGATATAGTGGTTTGGGTTTTATCTTCACCAGAGATAACATGAATGCTGTTAGCATGCATTGTCTCTTCTGTTCCCGGTGAACCATCACACTTTAAATACGCTTCATGATAATGTTTTGTTTATTTTATTTCTCATATGTATACTTCTCATCATGTTATCAGTTGGTAGTATTGACTGATTTTTGGTGAGGCAGTCGCCATATAGCAGCTTGTGCACCAGAACGTTTTATAAGCACATATAACAATTTTTAGAACTGCAAAAACACTGTGACAGCTTTCATCAGACAAAATAGCAACATAAGCAGTTAGTGTTGCTTCCTGTGCATGTATATTGGCTTTTGAGGTTAAAGTTGAAGGTGAAAAACCACATATGATCTTCTTGAAATGCATTTTCAGTCTTCATGTTTTTAACTTGTTTTTCTGTTTTATGTAAAGCACATTGAGTTGCCATTGTGTATGAAATGCGCTATATAAATAAAACTGCCTTGACTTCATCTATGTTGTTATTTTAGATGCTGCAGATACGGGTGATCATTTGAGTTTCTAAGACAAATGCACATAATGTAAAGAAACTTACAGAGTTAAACGATCTGGGTATAAACTAAGGTATCAAATATTCACACCAGATTCACACAGAGCAGCAGGTTATACTATGCAATGAAATGTATTGCTTTGCAGTCTGCAATGCTGTTTATATTAAAAAGGAGAAATAAAACCACAGTAACTGGAATGGCACAGGTTAAGAAGTTTAACAGCAGTTAAATACAAAAATACAATAAACATATAATAATAAAAAGGTGCATACTGATGGTACAGGTTAATACAGCATATGCAAAAAGAGTGTACTGTGCAAACTTGCCATGTTCAAAGTATTATGTGTATAGCAGCATAACAGAGTAATGTAATAGGGAATACAGATAAATGTGCAGAATAAAATTATAAATGCAAGGATTTAAATTGGGTTAAAACCTGTCTGAATGCCTGTGGGGACGCAATGTTGCTGAGTTGTGTCAACCATGACAGCCCCACAACATCCAGGGCCTTGAGAAACTCGGGGGGGATCTCATCCACCCCCGGGGCCCTCCCACCGAGAAGCTTTTTAACCACCTCTGCGACCTCCACCCCAGAGATAGGAGAGCCCACACCCGAGCCCCCAGGCCCTGCTTCCTTACCAGAAGGCGTGTTGTGGGATTGAGGAGGTCTTCGAAGAATTCCTCTCTGACAGGAGACTCTGCCAGACGTTCCCAGCAGACCCTTACAATACGTTTGGGTCTGCCAGGTCTGACCGGCATCCTCCTCCACCATCGTAGCCAACTCACCACCAGGTGGTGATCAGCTGACAGCTCCGATCCTCTCTTCACCCGAGTGTCCAAGACATGTGGCCGCAAGTCCGACGACACGACTACAAAGTCAATCATCGAACTGCGGCCTAGGGTGTCCTGGTGCAATGTGCAAATATGGACACCCTTATGCTTGAACATGGTGTTCGTTATGGACAATCCGTGACGAGCACGGAAGTCCAATAACAAAACACTGCTCGGTTTCAGATCGCGGGGGGGGGGGGGGGGGCTCCCAGTCACACCCTTCCAGGTCTCACTGTCGCCGCCAACATGGGCGTTGAAGTCCCACAGCAGAACGAGGGAATCCCCAAGGGGAGTGCTTTCCAGCACCCCCTCCAAGGAGTCCAAAAAGGGTGGATACTCTGAGCTGCTGTTCGGACCATAGGCACAAACAACAGTCAGGATCCGTCCCCCCACCCGAAGGCGGAGGGAGGTTACCCTCTCGTCTACCGGGGTAAACTCCAACATACAGGCACCAAGCCAGGGGGCAATAAGTATTGCCACCCCTGCCCGGTGCTTCTCACCAGTGGCAACTCCAGAGTGGACGAGAGTCCAACCCCTCTCGAGAAGAACGGTTCCAGAGCCCTTGCTGTGCGTCGAGGTGAGGCCGACTATATCTAGCCGGAACTTGTCAACCTCGCGCACCAGCTCAGGCTCCTTCCCCACCAGAGAGGTGACGTTCCAT
The DNA here is from genome assembly GCA_021039105.1 of Scomber colias. Classification (NCBI taxonomy): domain Eukaryota; kingdom Metazoa; phylum Chordata; class Actinopteri; order Scombriformes; family Scombridae; genus Scomber; species Scomber colias. The sequence continues at coordinate 612,294 of JAJDFG010000172.1, forward strand.
GTCCCTAGAGCTAGCTTCTGCAGCCAAGGGTCGGACCGCCAGGGTCCCCGCCTTCGGCTACTGCCGAGCTCACAATGCACCCGACCCCTTTGGCCCCTCCCACTGGTGGTGGGTCTGTGAGAGCGGGGTCCCATGTCTCCTCTTCGGGCTGTGCCCGGCTGGGCCCCATGGGTGAAGGCCCGGCCAACAGGCGCTCGCCCCCGAGCCCCACCCCCAGGCCTGGCTCCAGGGGGGGCCCCGGTGACCCGTGTCCGGGCAAGGGACACGAAAAACCATTTCTAGTACTCATCATCGGGGTCTTGTGAGCTACGTTTTGTCTAGCCCCTCCCCCCGGACCTGTTTGCCATGGGAGACCCTACCAGGAGCATGAAAGCCCCCGACAACTGAGCTCCTGGGCTCATTGTGACGCGCGAACCCCTCCACCACGATAAGATAGTAGCTCAGGGAGGGGATGTCCATTCATCTCCACAAAATTAGCCAGAAGTCACCACCGCCACTACCACCACCATTTGTCTGTGTTTTCTAATTTGGAACTTGAAAGGCAAAGGAGGAGAAGGAAGGACTGGAGATCAATCTAACCATCAAGTTAAACAAACAAATAAATAGAGAAAAGAGAGCGTGTAGGGGGGTTGTATGTGTGTGGTCAGGTCTTTAAGCAAATATTTGAAGGAGACAATAGAATAAGTGCCACGAAAGTGTGACTCCAGTTATAAAAGTTTTTTAAAATTAGTTTTTAAATACCAGACCAATAATGTGATAACTTATTGCGTTATTGGCTGTTACAAGTCTGTTTACATGTATTCTCTCTGCTGAACCACCACACTAAATACACTATATGATGGTGCTTTGTTTATTTTTATTTCTCATATGTATACTTCTTATCATGTTTATCAGTTGGTAGTATTGACTTATTTTTGATGACACAGTCGCCATAAAGCAGCTTGTGCACCAGAAGGTTTTATAAGCACATATGATGATGCTTTTTTTAGAACTGACAACACACTGACAGCTTTCACCAGACAAAACAGCAACATAAGCAGTTAGTGGCTATGAGGTTAAAGTCAAAGGTTGAAAACCATGGAGTCAGATTTGATCTTTTCAAACTGTGTCCCTTTAATCACTTATATTTTGATAAAGTTGTTAGATAAAGGTTATTTACCAAAAAGTGGCTCACTGTGTGGATTTGTTTAGAGGCGTTATAGTTATCCCTTATTACTTTAATAAACTCTGATGAATCAGGGACAATAAGCTGTGTCCCAGCTTTATATTATAATTTGCATTAAGCAATGAATGAAATACAGTAATAAAAGTGTCTGCATTTACATAGTAACTCAAGTGATTTTGCTACAATAGTAATACAGAGCTTGAGGATATGCTTGTGCAACTAGGGCAGTGACTGTGATATTGAAAATAAATTGTGAATGTGTTTGTGCAGGAGGTTCGAAGAATCATTTCCACAGAGCTGGGTTTCAGTCTGCTTCTCTTCTTGCTCACTATCTCTCCAGCTTTGGAGAAATGATGCTGCTGTCATGTTTTAGCCAGTTTAAAAAGGTTTGAGTACAATGCTTCATGGGTCCTTTTCTCCTCAGGAAAGGTAGGGCTTTGCCAAGTACTGAACTTAAACGATAGTAATACTAGTAGACATAAAGTGACTTAAGATCAATGGATACAACATCCTGGAAAATTGAAAAGAAAGATTTTTACTTATTAAGATTGAATCAAAGATACAGTAAGTCTTCAAAATGATGATGTGAAGAAATCTCAAATACAGTAACAATGTTTATAATGATTTTTGAAGGACTTTGCTTCCTCAGTTTCTCTGGATTTCTTCTTTGTGTTTTACTCTCAGCTTTGCAGAGTGTGTTGTTGAGTGTGACTTCCTATTAACTATTACCAATAAACCACAGAGGAAAAGAGTTTGACAAGATTTTGTGAATCGCAGGTGATTACGTGACAATACGTGCATGTTAGAACTCAAATATGCAAGTGTTCTCACGTATTCAGTTTTCAGAGTAATGCGCCACAGCTTCTCTCCACCAACCAGAAAACAATATGAAGTTTTGACAGTCCATGTCTGAAATATAAAGGAAGGGAAACTTGTGTTGTATCCCTTGTATTTTGTTTGAAAATTCTTTATTTCCAGATTTCATATTCAAAAAGCTGCAGGTGTGGAGGATATCCACTTGATTTTGGCTGGCTGAGACTACTGAACCTTCATTTTTGCTTTAGTTGAATTCAACTAATTGTCAAATGAAATATGCAAGATTATCTTTTATATATTTAATACCTTAATTTATGACCAGTTTCTCTAAATGATGTGGAAAATGATCACCCGTATGTGCAGCATCTAAAATAAAACACAGATGAAGACTGAAAGTGCATTTCAAAAAGATCACATGTGGTTTTTCACCTTCAACTTTAACCTCAAAAGCCAACATACAAACATTCAAGCACAGGAAGCAACACTAACTGCTTATATTGCAATTTTGTCTGATGAAAGCTGTCACAGTGTTTTTGCAGTTCTAAAAATATTATTATACATGCTTATCAAACTTTCTGGTTCAAAAGCTGCTATATTGCTGCTACCTCATCAAAAATCAGTCATTACTACCAACCAACATACCCGTCAACATTTAGTGAAATCTGGGAGACTTTCACGGCAGCAAGGGGGTGTCTTGGTTGTTATTTTTATGTAAATTTACAGCATTCCAGAAAATTGCTGAATTTGGATTTGTGGTTGAAACCAGTAAATCCAGAAAGTATTCGAACCATAGCAGTTTCTTAATTGTCTGAAAGCAGTCCAGTGAAAATTATGTCCAGAGTGTCTAGTAAGCGACCATGCTTTATTTCTTTCAATAAACAAATCTGATGTTTCAGTGGTGAACCAGAGGTTTGATCTATTTTTTCATGTTTGTTAACAGCTGAGAGGAAGGTCTTAGTGAAATGGTCCAAACCCAGCTCAATATCTGGAATTTCAGATGTAATATGAATATTGCTATAATATATATATATAATTGCATTATTATCCTGGCCCTGAGTTCATTCAGCGTTCTCCCTCAGTCATGGCCAAGGTTTTCTTGTAACAGTGGTCAAGTATTTGTCGTGTCACAGTGCCTTCCTAGGTAAGGATTAGTGGATGTTTCAACTCAAATTTTGCAAAAGACTTTCTCAACCACCCTCCAACCCTGAGTAGTCCATTTACAAAAAAAAGGAAGCCTCTTCTTCAAAGGCTTGTTTTTGTGCTGCTTTGCCTCTTGAAACATTGGGGGCCATGATTGTGTAGTGGTTAGTACTCTGCGTTGTGGCTGCAGCAAGTTTGATTCCGGGTCACGGCACGGTGTCAAAAACATGAAAGCAGCAGGCACCACCTGCAAATCTGTCCAGAAAACTCCTGATCTCTCTCTCTCTTGGTTTCTTGCAGCAATGATGCACAGACACTCTTCAGGTGGCAGGGCCAAGATAAGTAAAAAAAAAAATACCTTCACTGTCCGCAGGGTAAAGGTTACGCTAACTTTAGGGATACTTGAACCAATCAGCGAGTCAGAGATGGTTGAACCTTCTTGACTGTTAACCCTATAATTCAAAGAGTGTCAAACCACAGGAAGAGGAGGTTCTACCTACAATATATTTAAGCTGCATTCAGTCTGACGTTCAGACAGCAGCAAGACAACATGGAGGTCACAGCTCTCTGCTTCAGACTGTGTGAGTACTCACTTGTTATGGTTTCTTCTCTTCATCATCTACATCAAAGTATCTCTGTCTGATGTACAACTGTGTTCCTTTATTTATCCAGTGATGCTTCAAATCATTCAGCTGGGGACACAAAGTCAGAAAAGTGGTAAGTAACAAATTCAAAATCCAAGAGATATTCTTATATATGCTATATATGTCTTATATATATATAAATATGTTGCTTATTTGTTTGCATCAATATTTAAGTTAAAATCTAAAACTCCTTCAATTTTGTTTTATTTGAAGGGTTCAATCATTAGTTAATTTGTGTTGCTGGTGAATATCTGAATGTATCTTGCAAAGAAACCCAAATGAAATGTTTCTGTCACAAGCTGGATGAAACTCTGAATGTTTAATTTGGGACACTTTTAAAAAAAATAATCTCCTGTCAGTTTCAGATGCAGTTTTTCTTCGTATCACTCCAAACAGACTGCAGCACTTTAAATACAACTCAGTTTCTCTTGACTGTGTTGGCTTTAATGACTCGACTCAATTGAGAGCGATCAGGAATACTACGGAATTAACACCATCATGTGATATTAAGAAGACACTGAGAGGATCTCCCTGCACCATTGCACCAGCCTATCCTGGAGACAGTGGAGAATACTGGTGTGAGACTGAAGGAGGAGAGAGAAGCAACAGTGTCAACATCACTGTGACTGGTACAGTATGTTTATTGTGTTTGTAAAACCACTTTATATCCATTCTATCTATCTATCTATCTATCTATCTATCTCTATCTATCTATCTATCTATCTCTATCTATCTACGTGTTGTGTATACAGTACACATTTTTCTACTGTGTTCTGTCTGAATCTGAAATGTATTGAGTTCAGTGAAGAGCTTTAGTTTTCAGTCCGCAAAGGATTTAACCATATGTTTAAAATCTTGGATGCATTTTTTTTCTACTACTGCCTGACTTTTTCCAGTTTTCTACTGTGTTACTGTAACAGTGTACATGTACAATATTTCTAACTTATTTTCATTATGCTGTTCAGATGGTTCTGTGATCCTAGAGAGTCCTGTTCATCCTGTGATGGAGGGAGACGATGTGACTCTGCGCTGCAGAAACAAAACAAGCTCCACCAACCTCAGAGCTGATTTCTACAAAGATGGAGTCTTATTGCGGAGCAGTCCTGTAGCAGAGATGACCATTAACAGTGTTTCCAAGTCTGATGGAGGACTGTACAGGTGCAGCATCTCTGATGTGGGAACATCACCAGAGAGCTGGTTGGCTGTCAGAGGTGAGACATAAGAGTGTTACGAAATAAAATAGTGATTATATTTTCCTTATTGTATGGACAGAGTACATGCAGATTATACATGATGATGGTAACCCTACTTATGAGAAGTGCAGTTGTTTGACATTCAGTAGAAACTTAAATACAAGTTTGCTTGAAAAATTAGTTTAGTTTTCGTGATTTTTTCCTTTTTCCCAATTTTATACTATTACTGCAATAGTGTACATATATAACATATTTGTAACATTTTCTCAATATGTTGTATTATATCAGCTGGTTCTGTGATCCTGGAGAGTCCTGTTCGTCCTGTGAAGGAGGGAGACGATGTGACTCTGCGCTGCAGAAACAAGGAAAACTCCACCAACCTCCGAGCTGATTTCTACAAAGATGGAGTCTTAATGCAGAGCAGTCTTGTAGCAGAGATGACCATTAACAGTGTTTCCAGGTCTGACGGAGGACTCTACAGGTGCAGCATCTCTGGTGTGGGAACATCACCAGAGAGCTGGTTGGCTGTCCGAGGTGAGACAAAAGAGTGTTCAATCATTAATTAGTGTGTGTTGCTGGTGAATATCTGAATGTATTTTGCAAAGAAACCCGAATGAAATGTTTCTGTCACAAGCTGGATGAAACTCTGAATGTTTCATTTGGGACACTTTTAAAAAAATAATCTCCTCTCAGTTTCAGATGCAGTTTTTCTTCGTATCACTCCAAACAGACTGCAGCACTTTAAATACAACTCAGTTTCTCTTGAATGTGTTGGCTTTGATGACTCAATTCAGTTTAGAGGAATTAGGACTAATGAGAAGTTTACGCCAGTATGTCAAATTAAGAGGACACCAACAGGGTCCTTCTGCACCTTTGCTAGAGCCTATCCTGAAGACAGTGGAGAATACTGTTGTGAGACTGATGGAGGAGAGAGAAGCAACAGTATCAGCATCACTATCACTGGTACAGTATGTTTATTGTGTTTGTAAAACCACTTTATATCCATTCTATCTATCTATCTATCTATGGTGTATACAGTACACATCTTGGATGCATTTTTTTCTAGTACTGTCTGACTTTTTCCAGTTTTCTACTGTGTTACTGTAACACTGTACATATAACATATTTCTAACATTTGTTCAATATGTTGTATCAGCTGGTTCTGTGATCCTGGAGAGTCCTGTTCGTCCTGTGATGGAGGGAGACGATGTGACGCTGCGCTGCAGAAACAAGAAAAACTCCACCAACCTCAGAGCTGATTTCTACAAAGATGGAGTCTTAATGCAGAGCAGTCTTGTAGCAGAGATGACCATTAACAGTGTTTCCAAGTCTGATGAAGGACTCTACAGGTGCAGCATCTCTGGTGTGGGAACATCACCAGAGAGCTGGTTGGCTGTCAGAGGTGAGACATAAGAGTGTTCAATCATTAATTAGTGTGTGTTGCTGGTGAATATCTGAATGTATTTTGCAAAGAAACCCAAATGAAATGTTTCTGTCACAAGCTGGATGAAGCTCTGAATATTTAATTTGGGACACTTTTAAAAAAATAATCTCCTGTCAGTTTCAGATGCAGTTTTTCTTCGTATCACTCCAAACAGACTGCAGCACTTTCAATACAACTCAGTTTCTCTTGAATGTGTTGGCTTTGATGACTCAATTCAGTTTAGAGGGATCAGGAATAATGAGAAGTTTACGCCAGCATGTCAAATTAAGAGGACACCAACAGGGTCCTTCTGCACCTTTGCTAGAGCCTATCCTGAAGACAGTGGAGAATACTGTTGTGAGACTGATGGAGGAGAGAGAAGCAACAGTATCAGCATCACTATCACTGGTACAGTATGTTTATTGTGTTTGTAAAACCACTTTATATCCATTCTATCTATCTATCTATCTATCTATCTATCTATCTATCTATCTATCTATCTATCTATCTATCTATCTATCTATCTATCTATCTATCAATCAATCAATCAATCAATCAATCAATCAATCAATCAATCAATCAATCAATCAATCAATCAATCAATCTATCTATCTATCTATCTATCTATCTATGGTGTATACAGTACACATCTTGGATGCATTTTTTTCTAGTACTGTCTGACTTTTTCCAGTTTTCTACTGTGTTACTGTAACACTGTACATATAACATATTTCTAACATTTGTTCAATATACTGTTCAGCTGGTTCTGTGATCTTGGAGAGTCCTGTTCATCCTGTGATGGAGGGAGACGATGTGACTCTACGCTGCAGAGATAAGAAAGACTCCACCAACCTCCGAGCTGATTTCTACAAAGATGGAGTCCTCATGCGGAGCAGTCCTGTAGCAGAGATGACCATTAACAGTGTTTCCAAGTCTGATGAAGGACTCTACAGGTGCAGCATCTCTGATGTGGGAACATCACCAGAGAGCTGGTTGGCTGTCAGAGGTGAGAAGATGATATTTTTCCTGGTTGTATGGACAGAATTAATGTAGATTATACATGAGGCATGAGTGGGCATGAGTGGGCACATTCCCTTGAGGGAATGTGCCCACTCATGTTGCAAATAGTATTACTATTAGCTTGTTAAATCATTTCTAAATGTTTTTATCTTGCATAAATTATGACTTCATATGTATGTGAGAATAAAGAACATAGATATGACAAAGACTAGACCTCTGGGGTCCGTGGGTATCCAAGTCAGTAGGATAACGGTTAAATAAATATTTAATGTATCACATATTCCTTTTACTGTTGTAACATGAATTTCCTCTCTGGGGATTAATATTGTCTCTTTTTCTTCTTATAGTCTTTGCATGTCACAAAGAAACTCAGAGCTCCTCTTCAGACGTCACCTCACATGATTGTCTTCACTCCTGTCATATTTACCTCGTCTTAAGGACTGTGTTCACCATTGTGATGGTGGCTCTGCTGCTGCTGCTGGTGGGACTACTTCACTGTGGGAAACTCAAAGTTACATAAAAATAAGTGATATCCACTTTCTTGTAAGATAGTTTGGTCAGAAAGATGCTGAGGCACAAAAATGATATAGTGATTTGGGTTTAATGTTCCTCCACCAAAGTTAACATGAAGGCTGTTACAACACACTTTAAATACGCTTCATGATGGTCTTATTTCTCATATGTATACTTCTCATCATGTCTATCAGTTGGTAGTATTGACTGATTTTTGATGACGCAGTCGCAATATAGCACCTTCTGCACCAAAAAGTTTTATAAGCACGTACAATAATGCTTTTTTTAGAACTGCAAACACTGTGTCAGCTTTCATCAGATAAAATAGCAACATGAGCTGTTGGTGTTGCTTCTCATGCATCTATATTTGTATGTTGTTGAGATTAAAATCAAAAGTTGAAAACCACAGGGGCAGATGTGATATTTTCACAATGCGTCATCAGTCTTCATCTGTGTCTTATTTTAGATGCTGCACATATAGGTGATAATTTTAGTTTCTAAGACAAAGGCACATAATTCAAAGAAACTTACAGAGTAAGACGATAAGTCTGGGTATAAACTAAGGTATTAAATATTGACACTAGATTCACACAGAGCAGCAGGTTACACTATGCAATGAAATATATTACTTTTCAGTCTTCAAGTAGAATTATTCACTGAAATCACGACTGATTTCCAAACTGTTTGATTTGTTAAAAACGTGTCTATCTGTCTGTCTGACATTTGTAACAAACAAGCCGTGTGAATATATGTTGACAATTGAGCAATTTTATTTATTTATTTATTCATTTTTATCATAATTGAGCAATGAATGATCACTTTTTAATAGTGCAAACACGTCATTCCTCTAAATAATGTGCTGCAGGAGCGAGTGGCCCTGTACCAAGATGGCCGCCATGGAGGCACGTTCACTCTAATCGGCAGCAACAGTCAATGCGGCGTCTACGTATATGTCTATGGTCTTCAAAGGGTCCTTTTCATGATGTCACACACTGTCACATGATCAGAATGATGTGAGATGCTTTAAAATGTCTTTTTACCCGTTGTTGCTCTATATGACACTGATGATGCACACATTTTGGGACAGAAGTTACTCAAATTTTGAAATATTCATAGATAAAATAAGTAGCCTATTATTCTATATATTGTTGCAAACACTTACATAACTATACCATGGGTGTCACTGAAGGTTACACTGAAGGACATTTTGACACTTTAGAGCTCAATAACTCCTTCAAATTAATACTTTGACACACACATTCTTCTGGGTGTAAAGAAGGGTAAGAGTTGACTGTTTTAATATTATATTTATCTTTTTATTTTATGGTCTTTGGGCACTGTGTGTGATGTGTCGTCTTTGACTCATAAACAGAAAGTCCTACAGCAGTGAAATCTATACTTTCACTTTTGTTGCCAGCTTGGTAAAGATTGTTCTTCTGTGTGTTTAAAAGTGTTTTCAAGCTGCCAAATTAAATTATAATCAATGTTTCAGCCTACTGCCAAACCATTACCTATCATATAAATAGATAATTCCACATCTATAAAAATTAGCAGATGGAAAACACTCTTAATATTTAATACATACCCCACTGACTGTTTGGTGTTAAAATATATAGTTTACCACATATTAGACTTTATCAGACATACCACGATAAAGTCCTGGATGTGTTTGCAGTTCATTGAATGTTTAATAAGATAGAAATTAGACGTTTTATCTCTCACATAAAGAAATATTAATAAACACCTGAATGTCCTGAATGTCCTTGAACGCACCACAACGTCTTTAAAAATCATCACAGACACAGAAATAAAAGCAGAGAGGCAGTTTTTTTTTTCAGATCAGGTAGCTTCAGAGTTTATTATCAGTTGTTGTAAATGCATGAAAGTTAAAATATGCTGCTTAATGTTCCACAATGTCGCTGCTGGCTTGTGAACGCAGCCCCAGTATGTACAGGCTGACTGACACAGAATGCAATGCACTTATAATTATCTTCTTTTTTTTTTTTTTAAACATTTCACAACATTGCGTTACTATTGAATGCAGCCCGGTAACGTTAAAGGCTGATGATGATTCTTCTTCTTCTTCTTTTGTAATGATTTAAACACATCTGCTGTTTTTATTGAACGCAGCCTGGTTCGGGGTGAACGCTCCTGAAACGCTCCCTGGGGTTTTTTATTTTTATTTTTTTTAATTTTTTGAACACAGCCCACTTCCTCCCCCCAGCGGAGCGTTGCAGGAAGTCACACGGTTGGTCACGCAGGAAACAATCTTTAGTCGTCCAGGAAGAAATAATTCCCGCTCTTCTTCTGCTCCGTGTCCTAAAGGAGAGGAAACAAGGAAGAGTCTTTAAAATGAAACTTAAGATACTTTGTTTGGTTTACAGCAGCAACACATTAGAAACATCTTTAAATATCTAACGGACAACAAATAAATCCCCAAAAGTTATATTAACCCTTTATAGGACACTCATTGAAAGGAAGGGAGGAAGGAAGGAAGGAAGGGAAGGAAGGATGGAGGAAGGAAAGGAAGGAAGGAGGGAGGAAAGAAGGAAGGAGGGAGGAAAGAAGGAAGGAAGGTAGGGGGGAGGAAAGAAAGAGAAGGAGGGAGGGAGGAAGGGAAGAAAGAAGGAAGGAAAGGAAGGAAGGACGGAGGAAATAAGGAATGAGGGAGGGAGAAAGGAAAAGAGGAAGGGAAGAAAGGAGGCAGGGAGGAAGGAAAGGAAGGAAGGAAGGAAAGAAGGAAGGAAGGAAGAAGAAAGGGGGATGGAGGAAAGAAAGGAGGAAGGGAGGAGAGAAGGAGGAAGAACAGATAGAAGGAAGGAAAGAAGGAAGGGAGGAGAGGAGGGAGGGAGGAAGAACAGATGGAAGGAGGGAAAGGAAGGAAGGAAGGACGGAGGAAGGAAAGAAGGAAGGAACGAGAGGAAGGAAGGACGGAGGAAATAAGGAACGAGGGAGGGAGAAAGGAAAAGAGGAAAGAAAGAGAAGGAGGGAGGGAGGAAGGGAAGAAAGAAGAAAGAAGGAAGAAGAAAGGGGGATGGAGGAAGGAAAGAAGGAAGGGAGGAGAGAAGGAGGGAGGGAGGAAGAACAGATGGAAGGAAGGAAGGAAGGACGGAGGAAGGAACGAGAGGAAGGAAGGACGGAGGAAATAAGGAACGAGGGAGGGAGAAAGGAAAAGAGGAAAGAAAGAGAAGGAGGGAGGGAGGAAGGGAAGAAAGAAGAAAGAAGGAAGAAGAAAGGGGGATGGAGGAAGGAAAGAAGGAAGGGAGGAGAGAAGGAGGGAGGGAGGAAGAACAGATGGAAGGAAGGAAGGAAGGACGGAGGAAGGAACGAGAGGAAGGAAGGACGGAGGAAATAAGGACCGAGGGAGGGAGAAAGGAAAAGAGGAAGGGAAGATAGGAAAGAAGGAAGGAAGGGAAGGAAGGAGGGAGGAAGGAAAGGAAGGAAGGATGGAGGAAAGAAGGAAGGAAGGAAGGTAGGGGGGAGGAAAGAAAGAGAAGGAGGGAGGGAGGAAGGGAAGAAAGAAGGAAGGAAGGAAGAAGAAAGGGGGATGGAGGAAGGAAAGAAGGAAGGGAGGAGAGAAGGAGGGAGGGAGGAAGAACAGATGGAAGGAAGGAAGGAAGAACGGACGGACGGAGGAAGGAACGAGGGGAAGGAACGAGAGGAAAGAAGGACGGAGGAAATAAGGAACGAGGGAGGGAGAAAGGAAAAGAGGAAGGGAAGAAAGGAGGCAGGGAGGAAGGAAAGGAAGGAAGGAAGCAACAGCAGCTTAACTAAATAGATATAGGAATTATTATTATTTTTTAAAGTGCAGCTATAATATAGTAAAATAAAAAAGTCTGTTTCCAGAGTTCGCTGCTCCAGTTTTTCCTTCTTTTTCCCTTTAGCTTTGCTAAATTCATTGTTCTCTTTAGCGTGACGCGTCTTCAAATGTTTGATTATGTTGAAATTTGCAACACTTGTGCCACCCATAGACTGTATTAGAAAGGTGCCACCCATAGACTGTATTAGAAAGGTGCCACCCATAGACTGTATTAGAAAGGTGCCACCCATAGACTGTATTAGAAAGGTGCCACCCATAGACTGTATTAGAAAGGTGCCACCCATAGACTGTATTAGAAAGGTGCCACCCATAGACTGTATTAGAAAGGTGCCACCCATAGACTGTATTAGAAAGGTGCCACCCATAGACTGTATTAGAAAGGTGCCACCCATAGACTGTTTTAGAAAGGTGCCACCCATAGACTGTATTAGAAAGGTGCCACCCATAGACTGTTTTAGAAAGGTGCCACCCATAGACTGTTTTAGAAAGGTGCCACCCATAGACTGTATTAGAAAGGTGCCACCCATAGACTGTATAAGAAAGGTGCCACCCATAGACTGTATTATAAAGGTGCCACCCATAGACTGTATTATAAAGGTGCCACCCATAGACTGTATTATAAAGGTGCCACCCATAGACTGTATTAGAAAGGTGCCACCCATAGACTGTATTAGAAAGGTGCCACCCATAGACTGTATTAGAAAGGTGCCACCCATAGACTGTATTAGAAAGGTGCCACCCATAGACTGTATTAGAAAGGTGCCACCCATAGACTGTATTATAAAGGTGCCACCCATAGACTGTATTAGAAAGGTGCCACCCATAGACTGTATTAGAAAGGTGCCACACCACGAAATTGCTTCTTTGCATATGTTGCATGTCGCTGTCGTACTGGTGGGAACATCCACTGTGAAGTAGCCAAACCGCTGACATGATGCGCTAACGTTAGCTCCTTGTTACAGGTTACAGGTGTCACGTGATCAATTCTTCTTCGCACCTCTAAAAAACAGCAGCTGCAACTGTTTTAAAGCCCAATTTCCACTGAGTCCGGCAGCGGCGCGTTACAGCTGCGCCGCGGTCATCGGAGCTGATAGGTAACATTATAATCAATGAGAGTGTTTCCACCGGGAACGTTTCAGCAGCGTGTCAGCAACGTCCCAGCGCTATCAATAGGTAGCATTTCTATTTTTGACGGAGCCGTTTCCAACTCGCGACAAGCTCAACAGAGCAGATTGCACCAGACAGGAAGTCCGACACTGAATCGGCATAATAAAACTTCAGTTTTTCAAAATAAAACAACCCGTGCAGCCTCCCGATCGTATTTCAGCAACAAACATGAATAAACCAGATAAAGACTCCATCTAGCTACGTAGCTACTGACAGATGGGATAAGCACAAACATCTAAGAAAATTACCAAATCAACCAAAATTGAGCAAGTTAACAAAATTGGGCCGTTTAGTTGTGCTGCTACTACAGTAATTATGGTAGACTAGCTACTACAGTAATTACGGTAGACTAGCTACTACAGTAATTACAGTAGACTAGCTACTACAGTAATTACGGTAGACTAGCTATTACGGTAGAATAGCTACTACAGTAATTACGGTAGACTAAAGGCACTCGTTTGGATTTGATTGGGCTGCCGTAATTACTGTATTAACAGTGCAACTTCATTTTAAAAGGCAGCTTCCTCTACCAGACCATGCTCCGGTCCGCTGCTGTAACGCTCCTGGTGTGAGTTGACGCTGGGCAACTCACACCTAATAAATTACGTGGTATCGGATCGGGTGCCTGGACTCCAGTACTCGCCGATACCGATGCCAGCTTTTCATGAGATTTCTCCACAGGCGCCACCGCTGGATGCCGGCGGTATTGCACCCATGAAAACAGAATAAATAGCTGCCAGACAGAGTCATAGCATTTAGCTCTGACGACGAGCCTTAATGTACCGAAGTTTGGCACCATTCAATACGACGTGAATCAATACCCGACCTCGGTACCTAACCCTCGCTACCAGAGTTTCATAGTGAGTCAAACATGTCCGAACATTCTCCAAAACGTTCAGCGATGCATCTCACTGAACCAGAACTAGTTGAACTTGGATAAATCATGTCTGTTTTCTTTGTTTCAGAGCTGAAATCTGGACATTAGTCTTTTTTTTTTTTTGATAGTTGGTTTGGAGTTTGTCTCTCCCCATGCTTTGTGTCATCATCACCATTCATACCTACAACCAGTAGTTCAATTACTAAAAACACAAGAGTTTAGAGTAGGCATGGGATGATAACCGTGTTCAAGGTATATACACACCACGATATGAAAAAGCCACGATAACCGAAACCGCAAAATTTTCTGTCATGCTGTAAGGTATGAGCTGTTTTTAGTCTGGTCAAAGACAGGAAGTGGAAAGGTCAGAAATCTCTCAGGTGGTGCAGCTTTATTTTTCTTCCTTTTAGGAACATTTTAGATCTGTAATCACTAATACCGCCATACCGTGAAACCGTGGTATTTTTGCTTATGGTTATCATACCACCATAATCTCATACCGGCCCATGCCTCGTTTAGAGCCCTTTCTTTTTTCCTCCAACCTTTTAAGAGTCCTCTCATCACACCAGACTGATGGATTTGACTTAAAAAGGGTAACCATAGACCCCCGAAGAGTCTGAGGGAAACACTTTATGTATATATGTAATAAATAATAATAATAAAAAATAATAAGTGTGCAAAAAATGACAGTAAAAATGCACTGTGGTCTAAAAATCACCTAAAACACCTAAAAATAAGGTTTAGGGTAAATTTCCAGTTTATAAAGTGCCCAAAAGGACAACCTCTTTCTAGACCAGGGGTGTCAAACGCATGTTTGACACCTCCTTTCTTCCTTCCATCTGTCCTTCCTTCCTTCCTCTGTTTCTTCCATCTGTCCTTCCTTCCTTCCTCTGTTTCTTCCATCTGTCCTTCCAACCTTCCTTCCTTCCGTCTGTCCTTCCTACCTTTCTTCCTTCCTTCGTTTTCTTCCATCTGTCCTTCCTTCCTTCCTTCGTTTCTTCCATCTGTCCTTCCTTCCATCTGTCCTTCCTCCCTTTCTTCGTTTCTTCCATCTGTCCTTCCTTCCTGTTTCTTCCATCTGTCCTTCCTACCTTCCTTCCTTCTGTCTGTCCTTCCTACCTTCCTCTGTTTCTTCCATCTGTCCTTCCTACCTTCCTTCCATCTGTCCTTCCTCCCTTCCTTCCATCTGTCCTTCCTCCCTTCCTCTGTTTCTTCCATCTGTCTGTCCTTCCTACCTTTCTTCCCTCTTTCCTTTTGTCTGTCTTTCCTTCCTTCCCTTCTTACTTCCTTCCTTTCTTCCCTCCATCTTTTTAATGATCCGGCCCACATGAGATCAAATCGTTCTGTATGTGGCCCTTGAATGAAAATGAGTTTGACTCCTCTGGTCTACACTAAACGAATCTGATGCAAAATCACTAGTCTCCTACATTTGTACTCTTTTAATTTCCTTCCCTATAGACTGCTTTGTTTTATCCTGTTGTCATTACAAATGGCCACGGTTACTGTGGCAGTGTGTGTGTGTGTGTGTGTGTGTGTACCTTGATGGAGTTCTGCTTGTTGATTCGCGGTCTGAAGTTGTTCGGGTCTCTTCTGAACGTGATTTCCAACAGAGCCAGAAACCGGTTCATCCCCGCTAACAGACCCTGCGGACTGAAACCCACAAACACACACAGAGTCAATACAGCCGTCATTACAATCAGAGAGTGTGTGTGTGTGTGTGTGTGTGTGTGCGTGTGTGTGCGTGTGTGTGTGTGCATCTCTCACGTGTTAGCGTAGGTACTCTTGGAGGGAATACCGTCAAACACAATGACCCTGTCGGCCAGATAGGTCGCCATGATGAAGTCGTGCTCGACCACGAACGCCGTCTTCTTAGCGTGGAGGATGTACCTGAAGACACAGAGAGGAGTCAGACGGAGGAAGAGGAGGAGGAGGAGGAGGAAGGCAGAACTGACTTATTGATTATTGATTAACAGTTTTTTCTTGAGTAACTTGTTGATGGTTTCAGCTTCTTAAAATATCAGTGTTCATAACAGTCCTACATTCATTTTCTATCTCTATCTGAAGTTTTTTGGGTTTATTTGATTGTTACGACTTCTTTATTCACCGTTTCCAACACTGAATGGATATTTTTTTGTTGCTATAATTTGTATTTCGTTATATTTCGCAGCCTATATTTCATTTAGGAGGTAGGAGGTATGAGGAGGAAGAGGAGGGTAACAAACCTCTTGATGACTCTGGCGGCCATCAATCTCTGCTCAGAGTCCAGGTAGGCCGAAGGCTCGTCGATCAGATAAACGTCGGCCGGTTTCCCCAAACACAGCGTGAGAGCGACTCTCTGCAGCTCACCACCCGACAAGTTCTGCACCTGGAGGACGAAGAGGAGGAGGAAGAGGAGGAGGAAGAGGAAGAAGAGGAAGAGGAAGGTTCAAACTCTTCTTCCTACATTTATATCATGTTTTAATAAACTTAAAAGAGATAGAAAGGCTCCTTACGTCCTGGTCGATGATGCTCTCGATCTGCATGGGCTTCATGACGTCGGTGATGAACTGAGGATGCGTGTAGGCGTCTCGGATCTTCTCGTGCAGCAGAGCTCGGACGCTGCCCTGCGGACACCAAACACAACCCGATACTTAATCACTAAATACTTTAAATCAACCCTCCTGTTGTCCTCAGGTCAAGGAAGGAAGGGTGGAAGTAAGGAAGGAAGGAAAGGAGTAAGGAGGGAGGGAAGGAAAGAAGGAACGAAAGAAAGGAGGATGGATGGAAGGAAGAAAAGGAGGAATAGAGGGAGGAAGTAAGGAGAAAAGGAAGGGAGGAAGGAGAGAAGAAAGGAAGGGAGGAAAGGAGAGAAGACAGGAAGGAAGTGAGGAAAGAAGCATGGAAGGAGGAGGGAAAGGAGGAAAACAGGATGGAAGTAAGGAGAAAGGGAGGGAAGGGAGTAAGGAGTGAAGGAAAGGTAGGAAGGAAAGGAGTAAGGAGGGAGGAAGTAAGGAGAAAAGGAAGTGAGGAAAGAAGTATGGAAGGAGGAGGGGAAGGAGGAGGGAAAGGAGAAAGAGGGAAGGATTAAGGAAGGAAGGACAGAAGGAAGGAGGAGGGAAAGGAGAAAGAGGGAAGGATTAAGGAAGGAAGGACAGAAGGAAGGAGGAGGGAAAGGAGAAAGAGGGAAGGATTAAGGAAGGAAGGACAGAAGGAAGGAGGAGGGAAAGGAGAAAGAGGGAAGGATTAAGGAAGGAAGGACAGAAGGAAGGAGGAGGGAAAGGAGAAAGAGGGAAGGATTAAGGAAGGAAGGACAGAAGGAAGGAGGAGGGAACAAAGAAAGAGGGAAGGAAGGGAAGAGAGAAGGAAACAGCAGAAAGTCTTTTGGGATTTAACGAACCTTAAACTTGGGGCTGATGGTTTGAGGCTTGTAGCTGACGTTCAGGATGGGGATGTCACCTGGAAACACAACAACAACAGAGTTCAGACAAAACAACTAAAACAAACACTACACACACACATTCATTGGCGGGTATCGGACCAATCAACAATCAAGCGTTCTTCAGTTTAATGCAACGATATTTATAATCTGACTTTCAAAAATGCATCTGGAGACATTTTATGTGATCTATTGGCGCTTTTCCACTACACAGTTCCAGCACGACTCGACTCGTTTTTGTGTGTTTCCACTAGGGATAGTACCTGGTACCTGGTACTTTTTTAGTACCTGCTCTACTGAGGTTCCAAGCAAGCCGAGTCGATACTAAATGTGACGTCAACAGACTGCCGGCCGCTGATTGGTCAGAAGAGTAGTCGCTAGAAGAGTCATGAGCCGTCCCACACAAGAATCAAACCCGACATTTTTAAATACCGGCAACAGTGTTACAGACATACGGCTCAATTTTCTTCAGGACAGAGGGAAGGAAGGAAGGAAAGAAGGAAGGAAAGAAGGAAAGAAGGAAAGAAGGAAAGAAAGAAAAGAAGACAGGAAGGACAGAGGGAAGGAAGGAAGGAAGGAAGTGTGTGTGACAGAAAGCCACATACAGCAGCAAGTACACCACTGCCTCCATGTCCTCCATTGTTTATGTGTTTGTGTCGCGTATAAAACGAAGTCACGGCAGTTTTAGTGGAGCCGTTGCTATGACGACCCTGCCCACGTTGAGTAGGTACTTCTTTGTAATGGAAAAGGTCGTTCCTGGAAGGGTGTCGAGCCGAGTAGTGCTGGAACTGTGTGAAAAGCGCCATAATGCTTCTATTCACATGGGCTGGGCATCTAATGAAGGACTCAGCTGGTATCGAAATCACTTTAAGGTTACTTGGATTGGTATCATAATTTATTAAACGCAGTCACACAGTCCAAAATCTCAGACTACAGACACAATAAACTTTATCTAAACAAGCTAAACGTGTCAACATGTTAGTAAAAACACAGATATGCAGAGTTAAGTTCATTTATGCAGTTCTACTAGAAATAAAACCTAGAAGAAGAAGAAGGATGTACGGAGCTGCACATCACAACCTGCTGACTAGCCACAGTGTTCGCTCGTGTTTAAAAAGTTCTGAGCTCGTCTCACCTCCTCCGTCAGGTTTGAGTCCTCCAGCCAGCATCCTGATGAAGGTCGTCTTCCCCGTGCCTGAAAAACGCAACAACAACATAAATAAACTGTTTAGTTTTATTCACATAGCGTCAAAATCACACAGAAGACTGAGACTGTGAGACTCCCCTTAAATAAAGCTCGGTTTCTAGATGCCTGTAGGATCATAATCACGTTCTTTGATCCCATAAATCAGGGGTGTCAAACATGCGGCCCGTGGGCCAGAACCGGCCCGCCAAGGGATGCGATCCAGCCCACTTTCCTTTCAGTGTTCTTTTCCTTCCTTCCTTTCTTCCTTCTGTCCTTCATTACTTCCACCTGTCCTTCCTCCCTTTCTTCCTTCCTCCGTTTCTTCCATCTGTCCTTCCTACCTTTCTTCTCTCTTTCCTTTTGTCTGTCTTTCCTTCCTTCCCTTCTTATTTCCTTCCTTCCTTTCTTCCCTCCATCTTTTTTAATGATCCGGCCCACATGAGATCAAATTGGTCTGTATGTGGCCCTTGAATGAAAATGAGTGTGACACCCCTGCCATAAATACTCAATAACTGATCAAACACAGCCTCATATTACTGTCAGACAAACTTAAAACTACATTAACTTCATATTAAAGTCCGTCTGAAGGTATTTAATAGATTCTGACTCCGAGAAACTGTCAAATTCTCCAAAGCTACTGAATCTGTGAACTATCCCTTTAATCAAATCACACATTAAAGTCACTATTAATAACTAAAGTCATAATTTATTACTTTCATTCACTGAGAACACCTAAAAACCATCAGATCTCTTTATTTCTGTCTCTTCCACATGAAACCTGTCTGACTTTGAGATTAAAACATTTCCTCCGGAGCAGAAATCAAAGTTATTAAACTCACCGTTCTCTCCCAGCATCACCATGATCTCCGAGTCCGTGAACTCTCCTGCGTAGATCTCCAGCGTGAACTCGCCCATCGTCTTCGCCATGTGTGGATACTGAACGGTAAAACAAGACAGGAAGTCAAACATCAGCGTCAAGAGATGGAGGGAAGACGACGGCAACGGAGGTGTGAAGGTAGAAAGAGAGAGAGAGAGAGAGAGAGAGAGAGAGAATGAACCGACCTGGTAGTGCCTGAGTCTCTTCACCTCCTCCTCGTTGGCTGTCTCCGCCACCTTGAAGACCAATGAGGTCTCACGAAACCTGAGATTCTCCGTAGGAACGTAACCGTCCAGGAAGATGTTGATGCCTGAAGGAAAAGGAGGATTAAATGTTTATTACAGCTCTGGGAAGACTATTTATATCGTTATTATTTAGTAAATTCACTCTTTAAATTACATCTTAACTGATCACTGAGGGAGGAAAACCTTTAAAAAGTGGTGACATGTTAAAAAAAGGAGTGAAAAAAGTCTTTAATTTGCTCGTTTTGTCTGAAGATCGATGACGATTTACAATTTTCAGTCATAAATTTAAAAAAAAGAAAGAAAAATCAGTTGAAACTACAAATTTTGGAGCTTTTTTACTTCTAATTCTGACTCTTAATTAGTCTCTAATTTAATGATACTAAAATTTAAGTTGAGTTTTTGTTTAGAAAATGAAAATAATAATAATAATAATAATAATAATAATTGAGAGTCCTTAATTAGTAAAGAGTTGATTTTGTTTGTGTCAATGGTTAAAAGTTAAAAAAGTTAGAATAAATCTGTAATGTCCCCAGAAGTGCCCTAAAACCTGTGCGTGTGTGTGTGTGTGTTCAGGTATACCATACGTTTTGGGGACTCGCCTCCTTTATGAGGACATATTAAGTCCCCTTTAATGTAATTCACTAATTTTAGGGTGAAGACTTGGTTTGAAGTTCAGGAAATGTGTGTGTTTGTTTGTGTTGTCTTTTTTTTTTTTACCCTCTCGGACGCTGAAGGGCATGGTGACGACTCCGTAGGCGCTGGGAACGCCGTACAGACAGCAGATGAAGTCAGACAGGTAGTCCAAAACGCTCAAGTCGTGCTCCACCACGATGATGTACCTGAAAACACACACACACACACACACACACACACACACACACACACAGTTAGCCTTTCAATCAAAACTAACTGAGCCAATTGAGTTATAAAAAGGTGAGAAAACTGAAAAAAGTGACTTAAAGTTAAATATTTTAAGTATATTTGGGAAACATTTTAACTAAAAGTATAAATAACCGTCATTTATTTCAGTGTTTCCTCTAAAAAGACACAAAATAAGTTTATTATCCAATAAATATTAACTTTATTGTCATGTAAAATAAAGAATTCGCTTTTAAAATGACTAAATCTAAAATCAGTTAATTGTGGCGTACTGTCCCTTTAAATGAGCGTCGTCGTCATAGTTACCTGTCGGGGGTGATGAGCGAGCGGATGGTGATGGCGGCCTTCAGCCTCTGTTTCACATCCAGATAACTGGACGGCTCGTCAAACATGAAACTGAAGAAGAGAACAAGAAGAAAAGAGTTTAAAGTTAAATAACCGAGTGATGATGATGATGATGATGACGATGATGATGAAGATGGCAGGCGTGTTTCCTCACATGTCGGCTCTCTGGATGCAGACGACGGCGCAGGCGAACCTCTGCAGCTCTCCTCCGGACAGATCCTCCACGTTTCGCTCCCGCAGGTGACTCAGATCTGCCCGGCAACAGCGAGAGACAAGCATCAACCAATCAGAACGCAGATAAATTACCGTAATGATCTGAACATAAGCGACTCTGATTTTATAAAGCTGATTTTAACATTAGTGTGTGTGTGTGTATGAGTGTGTTGTATGTGTGTGTTGTATGAGTGTGTGTGTGTTGTATGAGTGTGTGTGTATATGAGTGTGTATGAGTGTGTGTGTGTGTATGAGTGTGTGTGTGTGTGTGTGTGTGTGTTGTATGAGTGTGTTGTATGAGTGTGTGTGTATATGAGTGTTGTATGAGTGTGTGTGTTGTATGAGTGTGTGTGTTGTATGAGTGTGTGTATATGAGTGTGTGTGTTGTATGAGTGTGTTGTATGAGTGTGTGTGTATATGAGTGTTGTATGAGTGTGTTGTATGAGTGTGTGTGTTGTATGAGTGTGTGTATATGAGTGTGTGTGTATGAGTGTGTGTGTTGTATGAATGAGTGTGTGTGTATGAATGAGTGTGTGTGTTGTATATGTATTTCTGTGTGTTGTATGTGTGTATTTTATCTGTGTGTGTGTATATGTATGAGTGTATGTCTGTGTATATGTGTGTATTTGTCTGTGTGTATTTCTCACCTAGCTGTTTGCAGACCAGAGTTTGTGTTTCTGTGTCGTCTTTCCTGCTCAGGATGGCCCCTACTGACCCCTGCAGGCAGAAACCGAGAATTACACCCGGTCCACACACTGACCATCAAAACTATCAGTTATATTCATTTATTAGGAGGCAGCACTTTTATTCTCTATCCATTTACATCATTTAATCTACACTTAAGACCAAATACAAGATATTTATACAACAATATTTTTAATCAATAATCATTAATAATGTGAATATAATGACTAAAGTGGTTAAATACTAATAACAGAACAGCTACAACAGTCTGTAAAGTTAATAAAGCTACAACTTTTTATTGTGATGCAGCCTTTAAAACTAGAAAAACACTTAAACATCTCAAATATTATAATAACTAAAATCAATATATAGTCTCATACAGTGATATTGATATAACATTAATAGATTGAACGACTTGAGAGGCTTAAAAATGCTTAAAAATGTCAATACTTAAGGATCAACTTCAGCCTGCAGCAATAAAACTTTTATTTTCCATCCATTTACATCATTTAATCTACCCTTAAGACCAAATACCTCAATATTACTACAAATAGGAATGAGTATTGGTGCCATCACAAGATATTTTTAATCAATAATCATCAGTAATGTGAATAAAGTGGTTAAATACTAATAATAGAAGAGTTGGAACAGTCTGTAAACTACTACTAAAAACTAGAAAAACACTTAAATATCTCAAATATTATAATATCCAAAATCAATATATAGTCTCATACAGTGATATTGATATAATATTAACAGGTTACGCTACTTGAGAGACTTAAAAATGTCAATACTTAAGGATCAACTTCACTCTGTAAAACATCAACTATAAAAATCAACTAGGGACTTCATGTTGTGTTCAAGTACACCTCGTAAACTCAGGAACTCAAGATGCCTGAAGGTACGTTTCTATTTATTTTATTGCAACATTATTAATGATTAACTCCTAAAGTCATACCAAGAATAAATCTCTTATTTCAACCCCTCCCCACCTCCGTTCCTCCCTTCAGAGGTTTCTCATGTTTCGTTGGTTTTCGTTACCTTCACGGTCTTTGGGATCTGGTCGACGTACTGCGGCTTGACGATGGCTCGCAGGTCGTCCTCCAGGATTTTGGTGAAGTAGTTCTGCAGCTCCGAGCCTCTAAAGTAAGTCAAGATCTCCTGCCAGTCTGGAGGATTCTGGAGAGGGGGGGACGGGACGGACAGAAACACAAATCAGTAAGATACGATGTGTTTTAAGGCGGTTTGGAGAGATTCAGGTTTGAAGTCTTTAAAAGAAAACACTCACATCGAACTTTCCCAGGTTGGGTTTCTGTTTTCCAGCCAGGATCTTCAGAGCTGTGGACTTGCCGATACCGTTGGTCCCCACCAGCCCCAGAACCTCCCCTGGCCTGGGGATGGGCAGCCTACACACACACACACACACACAAATTACTATCATTACACATATTATACAACAATTATATCAAGTAGCCGGCTCATGAACTCATCACCAAACCCTCCGATCCTCTCAGAGTCGAAAGCAAAGGGCGAGTTCAGTTTTTAAAGTCTTAAAACAACAATGAGGAGCCGAAATCAACACTGAAACCAGTTTTTCTTGCTGTAATAATTCCTCTTATTCATACGGACTGTTAAAAAGTAACAGAAGAGCAATCAGCCTTCAATCAGCCGACTCAACTCTGAACTTTATCGTCACTTTCGGCTTCATGTCCAGGTAACGTTAACGCTGCTACAGTCTCAACATTCAAAGTGTTCATTTGTTCATGTGGCTAAATCACACTGTTGTGTTCAGGGTCGGGTATCATCTAAACCAGGGGGGTCAAACTCATTCAAGGGCCACATACAGACCACTTTGATCTCATGTGGGCCGGATCATTAAAAAGATGGAGGTAAAGAAGGGAGGAAGGAAATAAGGAAATAAGAAGGGACAGAAAGAAAGACAAGCAAAAGGAAGGAGGGAAGAAAGGTAGGAAGGAGAGATAGTGAAGGACTGACAGACAGAAGGAAGGAAGGGAGAAAGGAAGGAAGGAAGGAAGGAAGGACAGATGGAAGGAAGGATAGAAGGACAGATGGAAGGAAGGACAGAAGGACAGATGGAAGGAAGGACAAAAGGAAGAAAGGAACGAACGAACAAAGAAAGGAAAAAAGGAAGGTAGGAAGGACAGATGGAAGGAAGAAAGGAAAAATGTACTGGATGGCAAGTGGGCCGGATCGCACCCCTTGGCGGGCCGTATCTGGCCCACAGGCCGCATGTTTGACACCCCTGATCTAATACTGATACCAGCTGAGTCCTTCATCAGATTCCCATTAACACATTTAGGTCTCTGTCTTGTATCAGGTCTAACAGACGTGTAGTGTAGACTCACAACTAACGCTAACTCAGACTCACCACGACTTCACCACCAACAGACGGGTCGTAGCCACGGAGGCATGTTCTCTAGCTCTGGGTGTAAAGAGGCATCGATTGAAGGTATCGTCTGACGGGAGATGTTTTGATACTACGATCGATTTATTTCAGTCGATACTCTTAAAAAGGCACTGAGTACCGATACCCAACCCCTAACTGTGTTCCTGTTGTCCTGTCGCTGGTATTGATTCTTGCTCATTTCTGCTCCTGTGAAGCTGTTCTGTGAGTGTTCATTTGTCGCTTTACTCAATCGTAGTTTGTTCTGCTTCTATAATCACTCTGTGTTTTATGTTTATTGTAACTGACCCGTCTTACAAACAGTGTCTTAGAGTTGTTTCTTCATTTTTAGGCCTTTCAATTCACACCTGACAAGGGACAACAGATGGAAACTAACCTTTGGGGCTGATTCTGGCAGAGTTACAGTAATGGTTTATTAACCTTCCTGTTGTCTTTGGGTTAAATTTAAAATCAGAAATATGGATTTATTCTAATTTACCAGAAAATCACACATCATTAGGGTTGGGTATCGTTTAAAAAATTACTACTTCTTGGTATCAATATATTTCGTTTGATACGTAATGGATAAATGTGTTGAGTACTGATGTCCAGCCCTATAATCATCAATACTTTCATTGAATTGGGTGACAATTAATACTTTATAAACAGTCAAACCGATCAAAACTGGACCAGGAGGACAAAAGTTGCATCGCTAACGGGGAAACTAATAAATGATTAAAACACTATAAATGAGTTGTGTTCCCAGTTAATCAGTTCATAGTTTTCAGCAGCGTACCGGTGCAGTTTGAAGGAGTTGGCGCAGTATCTGTGTGTGGTTTCCTTCTCCAGGTTGCTGGGCAGGTTGACGATCGACAACGCTCCGAACGGACATTTCTAAAAAAAGATACAACAACAAAAAAACATCGTCAGAACAACAAACCAAACTGTGACTAAAAACACGAGCTGTAGATGATATTCAAAGATCTCTGACTGTTGAAGTATAACAGCAGCATGAAGCATCAGCTGGAGGTTTCATTTATAAGATATACTTAAGATAGAAATGATATGTTATTACCTTGACGCAGATGCCGCAACCTATACACAGAGACTCTGAGATCCACGCGATCTTACTCTGTGGGGTCACCTCGATACACAGCTTCCCTGAAGAGACACAAACACACACATGAGAAAACAAGTTAGTCTTTTAGTGTGTCGACACTTTGGAGGTGCGAAATAACAAAGTGCTGATGGCTTCGCTCTCTCTCTCTCTCTCTCGACACTGACCCATGCGGACCACTGGGCAACTCTTCTTGCACTCCTGACGGCATTTCTTGGGCTTGCATTTGTCATGGTTGACGATGGCGATCCTGGTGTTTTTATCCGCCATGATGGAGGGCTGGAATGACGGACGCTAGGACGTGTGGAGCTGGAAGAGACACGAGAAGAGAGAGAGACGTTAGTAGTGTTTAAAAGCCAAACTTAAAAGGGACAGATATCCCCGTAATCATTCCTCCTGTTTATACTGACCATTAGAAGATCCTTTCATTATCGAAAAACTGTATTTAAAAGTTGATCTGAAGCTAATATGAAGCTTTAGCGTCCAAATGAGTCAAACCAAGTCTTCTATGTATCAACGTTAACAGTGTTTTTAGTACCAAAGTCCCTCTTCTTGTTACTATACTTCCACCACAGCTCAACAGGAAACACTAAGAGAGAATTTGATGTTAAAAAAGACTGTAAATGTGTCAGATATCATTTGATATGACTAACTCAGACTGCTGAAGCTCAATAGAAGCTTCACATCAACTCTTAACACACATTGGAGAACACTTTCACTGCAGAAATCAATCAAAAATTCATGAATCGGTCCTAAACTTTGGGTAACCTGTGTTTCTTTACATAATTTAAGCTGTTTTTGATGTTATGTTCTGTAAATTTGATCCCTAAATGAAAGCACAATATCAGGGGATCTTTAATAGTCAGTATGAACAAAAGGACTGATGTACATATGAGCACCTGACTGCTGTTTTAAGACCTGTGAACTTATCCTTTTATACTAATCCTCAGTGAAATCCCCCAAAAAGTATTATTATCCATAAGTCCACACAGACTAACATTAACCTCATCTGAAGGGGGACGTTTGTCAGGGCTCAATCCCGTGTCCACTCTGTTCACTCTGCTGAAGCAACACATTCAATTATGAACAAAAAAAAAAACAAAAAAAAAAGCTCGGGCCTTTCCACGTAACAATGGAGCTGCCCATACATCATCTACCTACCACCACCACCACCACAACCCAACACCAGCCTCTACCTGAACACGACTGCTCCCCCAAAACATTTATTAACCATGACCTTTGGGTTAACGGAGGCCTCAAGATGAAGAAACTCTACCAGTCTAGTTAACGCTTCCCAGTTTCTCTTAATAACTCCTTAAAACAGGCAACATGCTCCAAGAGATAAGACTCTTTAACACCCTGTTGTTAGGAGCATGATTGGTTAAGGTGCTAGTATGTGCCTTGGATTAGTAGAAATTAAGCTTTTGCTAGGTTTAAACTTCAATAGAAATGATAAAAATGTAAGTTTAGAAGCTGGTATGTGTGATATGAATGACTAAGGAAAGCACTTCTCATTACTAAATCAAACATTCAATTGTTTATTCACCATTATGACCATTTTTATACCTTAATAAGGGCAATGGATCCTGGTGGAGACACAACTCATAAAATCTAAAATATATTAAAAACACATATTAAATGGAAATGTTTTACTTTAGGTGCAAAATGAGATAACTAGTAAACATCTGATTGTTATTTTCCACTCTTCGGGGTTTTAAGGGTTAAAAAAAGAGGAGAGTGAGTCACACCAGACTTCATTTCGGTAATGTTGCCTCATCTCTGAACGCTTAAATATGAATGTGTGTATAAAGGTTAAACGTGATTTGACACCGTTAACTAATAATTGGTGTATAAATGTACGTATGAAACATTGCACCTCACTATGGGACATTACACACATGTATGTAATCTCAGGAAGTTCTGCATGTCGCACATTTAATTACACACGAGATTAGTGACGATGTTGTTTAGTATTTAATTATATTTCTTTTTTATCATCATTTTTACCCTTACTTACTATCCTGCTGTGTCAATTTTGAATTTCTCCCATCTTATCTTATCTCATCACAGGCCTGGGGGGAGATGAACATGTGAGCCCGATTTGCGCTTCACTAGACTTCATTCAAAAAAGTGTATATTTGTATTATTACCTCATATCTGAGCATATATTTAATAATGCAACATGATTTAACACCTTTAACTAACAGCTGGTATCAGATTTAATGATTCGGCACACATTTCACCCACGTGAGTAGACTATATATTTAGATATTT
This sequence comes from Scomber colias, assembly GCA_021039105.1. Classification (NCBI taxonomy): domain Eukaryota; kingdom Metazoa; phylum Chordata; class Actinopteri; order Scombriformes; family Scombridae; genus Scomber; species Scomber colias. The sequence continues at coordinate 639,711 of JAJDFG010000172.1, forward strand.
AGTTAATTTGATGGTTTGAAGGGTAAAATTAATGCTAGTCCTTCGTGACGGGCGGTGTCGAGTAGCAGCATAAAATAGGATTTGTCCTTAAATAACTTGCTCATAAATGACTCATCCATATGCCGAACACTTTAACACAACCTAAATGTTAATTAAATGTGTTTAATCATGAGGTTGTAGTTGTATATATTTAACAGGAAGCGGTGATAGTTTAATTGTTGTTATTTTTTGAATGGAGTCTGGTGCTCTTTAAAGGAAAACGTCATCTTTTCAGGGGGCTAACTTAGATATTTAGGAGCACATTTCACAATTAATACGCACACATAGATTAACTCTTACTGCTTGTAAGTTCAAATAAGATGAGTGTGAGGTTTAATAAGCAAAAATTGGAGCTTTAATGAACCGTTACGTGCTGATTATTAAAGGGTTGCTAACGGTTAGCTTTCAGCCGAGGCCCCCCTCTCTCCTCTCTTCACCTCGCACTTTTGACAGCTGCTCCTCTCATTTTCTAAACCATTAAAAGCCATAATATGTCCACCACGTTACCTACTCACCCCTCTTCGGCCCCCGTTAACCGGCTTCGGGTGTCAAAACCGATGTCAAATCACGTTTAGAGGCAAATAATCAAAGGAGTGAAACTTCTCCTCCGTTTTTTCCTTCCAGCAACGTGTTCCTGGAGCCGGCTGCAAAGATGGCGGGAGATGCGCACATCGCACGCGACACGGAACGGTGGCGGGTTGTGACGTCATAGAGCAACGCGACTTTTAAGAAGTGGGAGATTCGAAGGAGCTCCGTTTAAAAAAAAAAACAACATAAGAGAGGGGGAAAAATACGCCCCAAAACGGATTAAACTTGGATTTTTATTGAGTTATAAGACGTTTTGTGGATTGGGAGGATTCAGTGGAGGCTTACATTAACTGGAATTGTAAGTTTGAGTTTGTATTTGTGTCGTAAAGTGAGTTTATTTGGCTGTGAAAGTGGAAGCAGCGGAGGAATGTTAGCTGCTAAATGGCGAGTTTTGCGTTTATGTCACTAAAATAACTCACCATTTATTATCCAAACTACATATTTACGCCCTTTAAAGACATCTTAACTCACAAACATGTTCATATTTCTTCAGTTTCACCCTTTACAATGCGCTTAGTAGAGCTAACCTGTTTAAAAATGTGCGTTTTTATGTAATTAATGTTCATTTAGTTGTGTCAATCCAATGCCGAATTTAATTTAAGCACTTAATAATTATCTTTAACTCTTTAATCAGTTGCTGTCAGTAATATAACAGCTTTAAATTTGCATGGAGATTTAAAAATGTCAGGTTTTTAAAGGGAGTTTAGTGTAATTTTACTAATTTCTGAGAAAATGTGTATTTTTATGTAATTAATGTTCATTTAATTGTGACAATACAATGCCGAATTTAATTTAAGGACTAAATAATTATCTTTAACTCTTAAATCAGACGCTGTCAGTAATATAACAGCTTTAAATTTGCATGGATATTTAAAAATGTCAGATTTTTAAAGGGAGTTTAGTGTAATATTACTAATTTCTGAGTAAAAATGAAAGTAAACGAAACAAACCTGACTAAAAAATTGATTAAAACTGGATTTTTATTATATTTTTAGACATTTGGTGAATTGAGAAGACTGTAAATATGCAAGAGAACTTTAAAAAATGTCAAATTTAGTTGATTAAATGCTTAATAAGGAGGGAAATGTAGTTCTGGGATAGTAATAGTGTAAATTTCAGAGCTTATCCAAGTGTCAGAACTAAATATAAAAGTGTTAGTCTCTTATTTTTATAACACAAATACTTAAATAAGACGCCACCAGAAAGGTTTTCACCAGTAAAAGATGAATTCAGTGACCACCCACATCATCAGACGGGTGTAATTAGGATGGGTGTTACTATTAGTGTATTCATAGGCTGTTTCTTTATAGGGACGCTGTGAAGGATGAAGTCATATTTATTAACGTGTACGTGTAAACCAGTGGGTCGGTGTTTGGTCATCATGTCTCCTCACAGGTGTTTTGAATTGTTTAGTGTTGTAATGTTGTTTTTCTTGTTGACTTGATGAGTTTCAGCTGGTTTCTGCTTCCTGTTGCTGCTGTTTAACAGTTTTAACCCAGAATTGTTTCAACAGCACGGAGTAAAAACCCCCGAGGCTCAAACACGTCTGTTCTTTATGCTGCTGTTCACCATTAACCCTCCTGTTGTCCTAGAGTCAAGGAAGGAAGAGAGGAAGGAAAGGAGGGAGGAAGGAAGAAGGGAGGAAAGGAGGGAGGAAAGGGAAGGAAGGAAAGGGGGAGGGAGGAAAGGGAAGGAAGGAAAGGGGGAGGGAGAAAGGAAAAAGGAAGGAAAAGAGGGAGGAAAGGAAAGAAGGAAGGGAGGAAGGAGGAAAGAAAAGAAGGAAGGGAGGAAGGAGGGAGGAAGGATGGATGGAAGGAAGGAAAGGAGGGAGGAAGAAGGGAAGGAAGATATGTGTATATTGTCTTTAGAGCTAAATCTGCAGCTAAATGTAAAGTAATGTGTCACTAAACGTGTGTTTCTGTCTCCTGGTGTTTTTCAGGATGGCCACCCCGAGTAAAACCCCACCGGGAGCCGACCCGAAGCAGCTGGAGCGGACCGGGACCGTCCGTGAGATCGGCTCCCAGGCGGTGTGGTCGCTCTCCTCCTGTAAACCAGGTCAGCTCCCAAAAATAAACCCAACCTCTAACGTTCAGTCTGGTGTGTTTTAACTTATACAGAGCTGTTGGAGCAAGGCCTCACCAAATGATAGGTTTAGACTAGGGCTGTCAAACGATTAATTTCTTTAATCGAGATTAATCGCAGAATTTCCATAGTTAATCACGATTAATGGCGTTTTGAATTGCATGTTTAAAATCCTGTTATTTTCCATTTGAAGGCAGTTTTAAGCCCATAATGTAAAGCATTTCTTACCAGAGTGTCTTAACTGGGAATCAATCACGGCTCTGCTGCGACTCCCACACTCCAAAATGGTCCTTTGGTGGAGCTGAGGCTGGCTTGGCTGCACCTGGGTGTTTAGCGTGGAGGTGCTAACTCAAACTCCACGTACTCCGGTGGCAGTTAAACTCCGTTTGACACAGGTTGCATTTTACTTTTGACTTGTCAACTGAAGCGTCTGGAAGTGTTTTAAAGTTAAACAAGCCGTTCAAAAGTCCAGTAGCTCTCTTACTTTCCATCAGCGCGGTAGGTTTACTGCAGGAGGCCACTTCAAAGCATAGCGCTACAGCTAGAGGAGCCGTCTACGGGGGAGTAGAAGGGACAAAAAGGCTTGCAACATTAAAATGAGATTTAAAAAAATTAACGCGTTTTGGATTGCATTAATCTAATCGCGATTAACACGTTAACACTGACAGCCCTAAAACAAACCTTTTCAATACAAGACATCCTGGACTCCTGTCTACTCTCTCCATTGACGTTTGGGCTGCATCATTAAAATCACTATCAGGAGCGATGAATCTAATCTGATGGTATTTGAACTCTGCTCGTTCAGGTTTCGGAGTCGATCAGCTGAGAGACGACAACCTGGAGACGTACTGGCAGTCCGACGGGTCTCAGCCTCATTTAGTCAACATACAGTTCAGGTAACGTTGAGTATCTGTGTGTCTCTGATGTCTGTTAATACCAGTAATATACAAGAATGTGTTTTACAGCTGATTTCAGACCTTTTATGTCAGGATTTTGTATGAAAACTGTTTTTTAGTGGAGGATGATTTTTATTCTTTATCTCTATATACGTTTATATGTCTTTTTATTGTTATTTCAAGGAGGAAGTGAAGATGTATAACTGTGTATTTCTGCTTGTTAATCATCTGTAGAGCTGCAGAGATTAGTTCTGATATGTACATTTACTCTTTATATTTGTTAAATGGACCCATAAATATAATAATTTTCTACACTGTGTCCATATAAACTGCTTTTTTGTCGATTTAAAAAAGATTTGTCGATGAATTGATCAACATAAAGTAATTTGCCGTCATTATAGTCTTTTTTTTAAAAACCTAAAATGTTAATAATTTGCTGGTTTCAGCTTCTTGAATGTGAAGATTTGAACCTTTTCTGTTTATATGTGATATTTTTTGGACTGTTGATCCATAAAACAAGTTCTTAAAAGCTATAATAAGATTTTTTTTCTCTGTTTTCTGACATTTTAAAGACAAACTGTAGCAGCTTTAATCATCTGTGACTGTTAGTTTGTATTTGTCGTCTCTTCCTGATGGTTTTTATTTATTTGTTGTTTCCAGGAGGAGAACGACGGTGAAGATGTTGTGTATTTACGCCGATTATAAATCAGACGAGAGCTACACGCCCAGTAAGATCTCCGTCAGAGTTGGAAACAACTTCCACAACCTCCAAGAAATCCGGGGTAACGACGAGGACTCGTTAGACGCTCAAACTCACACAGCTGCCTCACGTTACATCATCACTCAAATCTTCTTCTTCTTCTTCTTCTTCTTCTTCTTCCTCTCTGCAGCAGTTGGAGATGGTGGAGCCCAGCGGCTGGATTCACATCTCACTGATGAACCAGGTAATAAAATCTGTGTTTAAAGCCGAACAGAAACGAGCTAAAGAGACTCAGATTTCTAATTTCACACTGATATAAACGCCTTGTCTGTTTGCTGGATCTCTGGTTTATCAGAGCTCAGGTGGAAACAGCACAATCAGATAAGGAAAGAAAATCACAATAATTGTTTAATCCTCCTGTTGTCCTTGAGTCAAGGAAGGAAGGAAGGGAGGAAGAAGGAAGGAAGGAATGGAGGGAGGGAGGGAGGGAGAAAGGAAAAAAAGGAGGTAGGATGAAAGGAAGAAGGAAGGAAAGGAGGGTGGTAGGGAGGGAGGGAGAGAGAAAGGAAGGAAAGAAGGAGGGAAGAAAGGGGGAAGGAAGGAAGGAAGGAAAGGAGGAAGCACCGTACAGACAGAAGGAAGGAAGGAACAGTCAAAACAGACGGGGTCAATTTGACCGGGGAGGACGACACGAAGGTTAAACAGAATCGCAATTTAAATCGAATCGGCCCAGACCTAAAAAAATGCCCCCCCCCCCAAAAAAAAAACAAACTCAAAATATTCAGTTTAAATCTCACGTATGATGGTTTTGTCGTGTGAAATCTTTGCTCTGACTCTCGCCTGTTTTTTTTTTTTTTTTCGCCCCTCCAGCGAACGAACGAGCCGATCAGCACCTTCATGATCCAGATCGCCGTCCTCGCCAACCACCAGAACGGCCGAGACACGCACATGCGGCAGATCAAGGTCTACACGCCGGTGGAGGAGAGCTCCATCGGGAAGTTCCCACGATGCACCACGGTCGACTTCATGATGTACCGAACCATCAGGTGATCAGCTGGACTTCGACCCCCGTCTGCGGACCCCCCCAAAACGAACTCTTGATACGTTGGAGCGAATCCGATCCGGTGCATCCTCGATCGACTCCCGTGTTTCGACTAACGGGATCGATCGACCGGTCTTAACACAAATGTGGCTTTTGTGAAAGTGTAGCTCTCGATATTTTAAAAAGTGAAGCTGCCAATATTTAACGTATTCAACCTTCGTGTCGTCCTCCCGGGTCAAATTGACCCCGTTTGTTTTGACTGTTCTTTACTTTTATTTCCTCCCTCCCTTCCTTCCTTTTCCTCCCTTCCTTCATTCACCCTTCCTTCCTTCCTTCTTCCTCCTTTCCTTTAAAGATATTGAACTGTCGTGTTTGTACGGTAGCACTTGAAAGAACAAACAAACTGACTTTAAATAAGATGGCAAGTAAAGCACATGATACAGATATAGATAACGACTTAACTTTGTTCTGTTTCTGATGTTTATGTCTTAAATATTCTTTATATTTTCTGTAAACCTCAGATCTTGGATGAACCTGTTTTTATTCCGGTAGTTTTGATTTAAACCTCAAAGTCGCTCTTTCATCTTCTTGTTCAATTTTTTTTTGCTGTGAACCTGGATTTTTTGTTTGTTTTAGTTGGACAAGAGCCAGAATGAGTGCGTTCAAGAAGCCAAAATGTTGAGTTTTTGGGTCACAGATCAAAACCCAAACTGCTCCGTGCCTACAGACTGTCTCTCATTGTGGATTTGTAACCGAATTATGTATTAAAAAAAGTTTAAAAAAAGCAACGTGACTGTGAATTTGACTGAGTTTGGACAAACCTCCCATCAGTTCTCACAGATTTAAAAGAGACTTTAGGCATCGTAGAAGAACGCCACGACTCTCAGAAACCTCCAAGAAAAAGGCGGCATGAAGAAGATCCAGGAACGTTGCATATATCCTCAAGGCTCCTAAAAAGTAAGTTCATTGGGGTGTTAGGGTCTTTGAGGTGTTATTAAGACTTCTTGGTTCTTTTAGAGATGTTTAACCCTCCTGTTGTCCTAGAGTCAAGGAAGGAAGGAAAGGAGGGAGGAAGGAAGGAAAGAAAGGAGGGACGAGAGGAAAAAAGGAAGGAAGGGAGGAGAGGAGGGAAGGACGGAAAGGAGGGAGGAAGGAAGGAAAGAAGGGAGGGAAGAAAGGAAAGGAAGGAGGGGAAACACTAAGAGGGAAACTGATGCTAAAAAGACAGTAAATGTATCAGATATCACTGATATGATGAACTCAGACTGATGAAGCTCAATAGAAGCTGATCATCTACTTTATAATGATGGATTTAGACCTCCATCACTTGACATTGAAAGCACATTAGAAGGTTTTAAAAGTCAGACTGAACAGGGGAAAGGGGGAGGAAGGAAAGGAGGGAGGAAAGGAAAGAAAAAAAGAAGGGCGGAAGGAAGAAGGAAAGGAGGGAGGGAGGAAGGAAAGAAAGGGGGAAGGAAGGAAAGGAGGGAGGAAAGAGGGAGGGAGGAAAGGAAGGGGAAGGAAGGAAAGAGGAAGGAGGGAGGAAAAGGGAAGGAAGGAAGAGAGGAAAGGAAAGAAGGAAGGAAGAGAGGAAAGGAAAGAAGGAAGGAAGAGAGGAAAGGAAAGAAGGAAGAGGAGGAGGAAAGGAAAGGAAGGAAGAGAGGAAAGGAAAGAAGGAAGGGAGGGAGGAAAGGAGGAAGGAAAGGAAGAGGAAGGGAGGGGAGGGAAAGGGAAGGAAGGAAGAGAGGAAAGGAAAGAAGGGAGGGAGGAAAGGAAAGAAGGAAGGAAGGAATTCTCATTAGTCATTGTGGTGTTTTGCTTTAAAAAAGACATTTCGTATCATCTATCTTCATTCTGTCACAACTAGAAGCTTTATTAACTCCTATAATATGATGACTGGCACTGTTTTGAATGAGACTTGCTCACATGCCTTACTTTACATTTACATTTTAGAGATGTTAAAATGATTTATACTCACACACCTGCAGACATCTAAAAGACCAAACAATAAGAAAAACGAAGAAATGATAGAAGATAATATGTAAAATCAGCCATTTTTAATTGTTTTAGTTAGAATAGGTATCAGCTTCAGTGTAATGCCACAGACCGCTGCAGTTCAGTGTTTTCGCCACTAGATGGAGCCACATGCTAACGAAGAGCTACAGTTTGAGGCGCTTGTACTTTACTGTAGTATTTCATATGTGATGCTACTTTCTACTTTCTACTCCACTACATTTATTTGACAGCTTTAGTTACTTTTCACACTGGATAATATAACAAGCTTTTAAAATACAACACATTGTTAAAGATGAAACCAGTCAGCAGTGTGTAGTCGGCTCACATTTCAGATGTCTATGAGTTGTTAACAGCTCCACCAAATACTGATTCTTCCCTCTAAACCTTCTCACATGCTTTCATTTCAATAAATGTTCAAATGATCCAA